>APFE031214265.1:0-17654 GCA_000404065.3 Pinus taeda | reverse complement strand
TCTGTGATGAGGGATCCATATATAGATGATTATAGGGAGGTGAGTCATCTTCTGGGCTCTTGATTAGTGTCTTCTCTCTGATAGTTCCTGCTTCCACTTGGAGAATGATGATCTCTTACTCATCCCTGGTCGAAAAATAGAGAGGCAAGTGTTAGAGAGGAAGCTTCTGGAAGATTCCATGATCTTCCACCTCGCATTTTTGTCCTTTCCATTTGTCCATTCCCGACCATCGCACCCTACAGAGGAGCAAATCAGTATGCATTGCACCTTGTACACTGAGAAGGTAATATGCATTGCACCCTCTACATTGAGCTTTCAGTATGGTCCAGTTTTGACCATTTATGAGTACTTTTCAGTGGAGAACTTCTTGGAGATGATGTAATCAATTGACCTTGTTCCTTTAGGCAGTGAAGCAACACTTTTAGGGACTTAGGAGCCCTCAGTTTATGGACATTTATGATTAGGGTAGAAGTGCCCAAAAATGTCTATAACAATATGGGTAACCACCTATCAACATATCTTGGCAAGCTACGAGGATTGGGAATCAAGTAAAAGAAACACAAGAATGAAACAACATCAAGAAAGCAAGATTGAAGACCTGTTCAGCTATTAGATTTTGGATCAAGATGAATGTCATATGACTTTCTCTTTCAGTAGCAAGTCATAAAGAGATTGAGTTTCAAATTGAATCTATCTCGTAGATCTCAAGATAGCTCATGTTATGTCGAATTAAAACTGTTAATTTTTTTTCATGAAATTTGTATAAAGTTTGTAATCGGAGACCCGAGACGTAAGTTTTCTGGAAAGTTAAGTATATAATTGCTTTTCTGTGAAGATGGATGATACTCTATTCCATATTAATATAATTTGCTTTGTTCTCAAAGCGTGCATGAAGATCTTGTGATTACTAGTTGACATGCAATTACGGGAGGGCCCCCTATCAAGTTGGTTTTGTTTTGCTTTACTTGTTTTTAGTATAGTTTATTTCAAGAATTTGTTTCCATCATAATTACATTTTTGATGATTCTCATTTTGATTGCAAAGTAATTATAAATAGAAAAACACTAAACCGATTTCGATTATTGAATATATCTTCTTTCCAGCACTTAATTACTTCATATCTTAATTCAATTTCTTAAATGTTGATGAAATACTCTTTAGAGGCTAAATGCGCACTCAAGTGATCATTCTCAAGTTGTAAATATTTTAATTTCATTTTCTGCAAGTAGGAATTAGATCCTTATTATTGCTATTTCTTTTTCATGCAATTAGTATATAGAATTTTCTTACTTCAATTTAGTATAAAAGTTTATTTCTGCAAGTTAATGTAGAATTTTTTTAATTATGCAAAATAGAACTATATTGTTTCTTTCTTTAAATTTGGTTTCTAAGCATTTTCATTTCATAGTTTGAATTCTGCATTTTAGATAGGTTTTCAAATTCTGCAAAGTAGTGAATTTCAATTTAGTTAATTAGGACTTAATATAACTTTGGATTGAAATAACATGTGCATAGTTATTCTTGAAATTGTGTTAAGAACATTTTTCCATACTTAGAATTAGTTTCATTTCTAAAATCGATCAATTCACAGAAATAATCCTAGCATATATAGTGCACATACATTTCATAAGTACAAGAATCATGGTTGACAATTAATTAAGTAAATTAATAACAATTAATTTGCCAAACATTTTGGCGTCATTGCCAAGGAAGTGTATATGGGATTCCATTATTGTATATCATCTTTAGGAGATTTTCATTTTAATAAATTGAAAAATGATCAAAAAACATTTATGCATAGATAAATGAATTCTAGGAGTAGATTTGTAAGTAGAGGTAGAAGTTTGATTCCAACATCATCACTCACTCCACCTAGAACTCGTAGTGACACACCTTCCACCCATACTCACATCCCATCAATGACAGGTAAACATAGACTTCATGAGTTGCATAGATCTAAAATCCAACCTAGAGATTCACCAACTTCATCTACCAAAGCTCTATTTGAAGAACCTACATCCCCAACATGAGTAAAATTCCTCTCTTCAATAGGAGAAGAACTTCTAGGACAAGAACTAGAGGTTCCTAGTGAATAATATGAAGAGGAAACTTATTTTAACATACCATTAGTAGAGGAACCAGAAGAGGAGCTAGATAATCCTATCATAGAACCTTATATTAGCTCCAAGGAATCTATAATTGCAGGGGAAGGAGAGTGATAAGAGCATAATGTAAATGGTGAACTTAGGATTGGAGGTGGAGGAGGTAGAGGAGGAAATAAAGGAGGAGGTGGAGGTTAAGGTGGTAGAGGTGGTAGGGGGAAACAGATCATTATGTATTTCCCATCTTCCATGAAGATACCACAACCACAATGAAAAACATCTCACCCTCCATCCTCCCTAATTTCATGTTTTAAGACATGATGGCCCTAAAACATTTATTTTTGAGTTTGAGGTTCTATGCAAAACCTATGACTACTTACTTGATCCTAAAAAAATGAAATTATTCCTAGCAACTCTTAAATATGGATTACTTAAATGGTTTATGGGATTAGGAAAACGTATAA
Source organism: Pinus taeda (assembly GCA_000404065.3). Lineage (NCBI taxonomy): Eukaryota > Viridiplantae > Streptophyta > Pinopsida > Pinales > Pinaceae > Pinus > Pinus taeda. The sequence goes on along the minus strand of APFE031214265.1, from coordinate 15,088 downwards.
TTAGAACATGGGAAGAAATGAAAAATGTGTTCTTATAAAAATACAAGGAATATTGTATGCCCCATAACTTTAATTATGAAGTCTTTAAGATGGCGCAAAAAGAGGATAAAAGCCTTGAAGATCTAGTTGACAGATTTTATTATAACATCAAAAAGGCTAAGATGTATAATTTGGATGATGAAACACTAAAAACTATTTTTTTAATATCCATCAAATATGAATGGATTGATATTCTTAATTTAATGGGCAAGCGAGATGTTTCACAACTTTCATTTGGAGAAATATGTGATTTATGTAAACATATTTCAAGGGGTAAGGCTAGAACTCGCAAAAATCTGAGAGATCCTATGATGTCCAAAATCAATAAATGAGAAACCGGAATATGTGTTGGACTTTAAATGGGTAGTTTTCTTGATAATTTCAAAGCAAATATCCTAGGGAGCCTTAGTGAAGAACATGAAAAAATTTAAGAATAGAAATTTATCTGAAAGTTTAGAAACCTTGGAAAATCTTACTAGTCCCCAATATGCAAATTATGAAATGTTTGGTGGTACTCTTGTAAAAAAAAATCAAAATTCTAATGATTTTATATAGTCTCTATTAAAAAATAGTGATTTTTAAGGTAAAATAATTTTATACTATAAAATTTAGGCTAACCATTTTTAGAAAAAAATAATATTAGCGAATATTGTTTCTCAAGAAAGAATGGAAAATTAGCCCACCTGTGAATATTAGCCCCTAAACGTTTCCTTGGTGAACAACTAGATACCCTTAAGATACAAAACAAGCAAAAAATTGAGGATGTTGCATTATCTATTTAATGTCCCAAGTGTAGGAAGAAAAATGCCTAAAGATAATTTCCCCTTGATAATATAGAAATTTATGTCATATATGCTGAAAATCATAACACGAAGGAATGACCTTCAATACCTAGTCTTAATATTGTTTTTCAAGATGAAGCTGGAATAATCTAAGTTGAATCTCTTTGTTTTATTGCTAAAACTCCATGGCAAAATCAATAATAAAATATCACTCAAGGTTTCAGTGCTCAGTCATATGCATAACCATAGAACAATTGGACTGCACCCATGCCATAGCAACCTTGGCCCCCACAATGTCAAAATCCATCTTGGGCACAAGGTTAGAAAATCTTTGTGGAAAATATCCTCAATATCCTCAATTCCAACAACCATATCCTTATTTTCCACCACAATATTATCTTCCTCAACCAACTCAACCTTTATTTCAAAATCCAAATCAATAACTTTCATTACGATTTCCTCAAAAACCTGATCAACTACCTGCCCAACCACTTCCAAATTTAAACAATAAAATTCAACAAGTTATTTATAATGTCGAAGGACAAATTTTTCAAGATTGTATGATTACCCCATTATGTCTAAATGTTGTTCAACTTAGATCTGGTATGGTTTTGCAAAAGAAGTCACCAACAACCACCATCCAAAAATCTAAAGAGGATGAAGTTCATGAGAAAGATGCAAATGTCGATCAAGAAAATATTCCTCTAAAGGGAGATGTTCGTATACCATCAAAGGATGAGAAAATAAAGCAAGCTCCTATGGTTCCTCTAGTAGAACAACCTCATGTTTGTTTGCAAGATCCACTTTTTCTTGAAAGTCTCAAGATTGATAAAGGACTAGGAAGGAATTTCTTTTTACCATACTATGTTATGCTAGATGAACATAATAATATTTGCATCAAAATTCCTTTATTACAAGCTATGAAGGAAATACAAATATTTGTAAAACATATTAAGGATATATGCATTAGAAAACTAGGAAGAAAAATAAAAGATATTAAAAAGATTTAATTGGTAGGAAAAATCGCTGATATCATGATCAGGAAACCTATAGTTCAAAAATATCTTAATCCTAGTAGTCCCATTTTGAAAATTCATATCAATGGCATTGATATTCCAAACACTTTGATTGACAACCATTAACATCATGAGTAAACAAACAACGGTGAAACTTACTTCCTAATCTTCAATATACTCCTACATTACTACAATTAGCAGATATATTTTCTATCAAACCAGATGGAGTATTAGACGACGTTTTCATTTCTCTAGATTATTCGGAATATCCTATAAATTTCATGATTTTAACCCCCAAGGATAATTTAGGAGGTCACCCATTGATGCTTGGTAGACCATGGCTAGCTATGGCTGATGCATTCATAAGTTGTATATATGGTGATATGTATATATCTGACGGAAGTTCCACTAAATATTTATAATGTATCCTCCTACAAAGCCAATAATTGAAGTAGAAAGTGAGATTTGGATAGATGACGATAATGAAGACTTTAATTATTTTCAATTGGTTTATACTCTTTCATAATTAGACGAAGAAGATCAATTGATAAATTTAATGAATAATAAATATTCTTCTTCATATTGTAAGCACGATCAAATTTTTCAAGAGCAATGAAATATTGAATATTTTTCATCTCACCAAATGGCTTTACATTCTATGGAAAATTTTGGAAATTCTCAAGTGGAAATTTTATCAGATAAAACATTGAATATTAACAATAATTTGGAATCATTCAAAAGAAACAATTGATATAGATTCTACCATTAGGGGATTTTTGAGGTCTAAAATGGGCCTCCTACGAAAAATGTACAACCAAAATAAACTTTATAAGGACCAATAGGATTCAAGGTGATGATGTCAACCATGGGGGATGATTCACCATTTTTGAAGTAAAAAAGTAGAAAGATAAAAAAATAAAAAAATAATAAAACTACGTTTTCAACTCACATTTTCAACTTATATTCCTAAGTTTTTACTCAAATTTTGGGAGGGAATACTCGTTGGATGCAAAATATAATTCCTCATCCAAGGAGTACCCATGTTGCATAATTTTGATGGACACTGGTACACGAAAAGTGATAAATACATGAAAAAACATGATTGCAATCACGATTTTCATGTATTTCTCATTTTTCATGTAGAAGGGTCCATCGAAAGTATGCAACATGGGTACTCCTTGGATGGGGAATCAAATGTTGCATCCAACAAGTGTTTCTGCTCTAAATTTGAGTGAACCCATAAGGAGATAAGTTGACAATACAAGTTGAAAAAATAATTTTTTCTTTTTTCCCACTAAAATTTGATGATGTCATCTAATCTTAATTTATTATTTCTACTATTAATTTATAGTCTCCTTAGAAGGTCCATTTTATACCTCAAAAGACCCCTAATGAAAAACACTCTTCTACTTATGGATGAGAGTATACTGACATGAAAGGGATTGATCCTAAAACCTGTATGCATCATATTTATATTCAAGAAAATGTCAAACTAGTTAGACAACCTCAAAGAATGATGAATACTAATATGAGAGAAATTTTTAAGGAGGAATTAAAAAAGTTACTTAATGTGAATTTCATCTATCCAATATCAGATAGTCAATTGGTGTCACCTTTAATGATTGTTCCTAAGAAAAATGGAAAATGGAGAGTGTGCATTGAGTATAGGGAATTAAACAAATCTACTTTTAAAGATCATTTTCCACTACCTTTTATATATCAAGTATTAGATACCTTGGCATGAAAGAAGTATTTTTCATTTTTAGATGGTTTTAGTGGATATAACCAAATCCAAATAGCACCAAAAGACGAAGATAAAACTAATTTTACATGTCCATGGGGAACATATGTCTATAGGGTTCTTCCCTTTGGATTATGTAATGCACTTGCCACATTTCCGAGAGCAGTATTAGGTATATTTTATGATCTCATTGATGATTGTGTGGAAGTATACATGGATGAATTTACTGTGTATGGTGATACTTTTGAAGAAGCTATTGAAAATTTAGAAAATGTTCTTGTTAGATGTAAAGAGTCAAAACTTTCATTAAGCCATGAAAAATGTTTCATGATGTTCAATGAAAGGATTGTTTTAGGCAACCATCTTTTGAGTGATGGAATTAAAGTGGATACATCTAAAGTAGAATTAATTTCTAAAATTTCAATTCTTGTTTGTAAAAGAGATGTTAGAAGTTTTCTTTGATTTACTGGATATTACAGAGGATACATAGAAAATTTCATAAAAGTAGTTTCTCCAATTTTTAAACTCACAAAAGATTGTGAATTTGTTTGAAATTTTGACTGTTAGAAAGCATTTGAGACATCAAAACAAAATATTATTGAAGCACCAGTTTTAATAGGACCTAATTGGGCTCTTCCTTTCCATATTTCTATTGATGCTTCAGATATAGCTCTAGGAGCTATGTTGGGATACAAATATTTAAGTCCTTATGCTATATATTATACAAGAAAAAATTTGACTCCCACAACGTTAAATTACATTGTAATAGAAAAACAACTTTTAGTTGTTGTGCATACCCTTAATAAATTTCATCATTATATTACTGGTTATGAGACTTTCATTCATACATATCATTCTTCCATTAGATATATAGTGAACAAATTGGTATCTAATGGTAGAATCACAAGATGGTTATTATTGTTACAAGAATTCATCATTAGTATTCTTGATAGACTAAGAAAATAAAATACAGTTGCTAGTTTTCTTTCTAGAATGCAGAATAATAATGTGGATGTTCCTGTAAAAAATAAATTTCCTTATGAATATATTTTTGTAGTATCTAATAAAACACCTTGGTTTGTAGATATTGCTAATTATTTGGCTACAAGAAAGTTACCTCCACAACTATGAGCCAGAGAAAAGAAAAGAATGATCAAAACTAGTGCACATTATTCTTGGATAGATGGAGAATTATACAAAACTAGACCTGATTTTATTAATTGAAGATGTGTTCAAGAAGATGAAGTACCTGAAATATTGAAAGCTTTCCATGATGAGCCATGTGGAGGACATTTGTCCAGTAAAATAACTCCTAAAAAAATCCTTCTTTTGGGATATTATTGACCTTGGTTTTAGATATTGCTAATTATTTGGCTACAAGAAAGTTACGTCCACAACTATGAGCCAGAGAAAAGAAAAGAATGATCAAAACCAATGCACATTATTCTTAGATAGATGGAATTATACAAAACTAGACCTCATTTAATTATTTGAAGACGTGTTCAAGAAGATGAAGTACCTGAAATATTGAAAGCTTTCCATGATGAGCCATGTGGAGGACATTTTCCGGTAAAATAGCTCCTAACAAAATCCTTCTTTTGGGATATTATTGACCATCCATTTTCTAGGATTCCAAATAATCTGTCAAAATATGTGATAGTTTTCAAAGAATGTGGAAGCCCATTCCATTAGATTAAATTCCTCTATAACCACAGGTACTTATAGAACCCTTTGAGAAGTGGGATCTAGATTTTGTTGGACCAATAAATCGTTCATCTGAACAAAAAAGGTACATACTTGTTTTCATGGATTATGTTACGAAATGGGTAGAAGATAAACCTCTTTTATTTGCAACTGAAAATGCTTCCGTTAAATTTCTGTTTGAGGATATATTTATTCATTTTCGTGTTCAAAGAGAAATTGTAATTGATCAAGGTACCCAATTCACATCCAAGTTGGTGCAAAAGGTCATGGAGAAATATAAAATCAAGAATCATAATTTTACTCCATATCATCCATAAGCCAATGGACAAGAAAAATCTACCAACAAAGTCCTTGAAGCAATTCTTAGCAAAACTATGCATTTCCATAGAAAGGATTGGGCAGAAAGGCTTCTAGAAGCATTATGGGCATACCAAACTACATGGACGAATACAATTCGAATTATTCCTTATGAGATTATCTATGGAAAGAAATTTTTTATTCCAATTGAATTCCAAGTGGAGACCTTCAGAACAAGAACTAAATTGGGCCTTGATCTATTAGAAGCTCAGAAGCAAATATTAACATATTTTAATGAGCTAGATGAGATTTGACAAGATGTTATCCAAAGAACCATCATAGTTCAACAAAAAAGATCTAAGTTGCGTGACAGATTAATCAAAGATAAAAAGTTCAAGAAAGGTGATTGGGGTCTCCTTTTTTATTCCAAGTTCAAATACTTTCAAGGAAAATTTCAAACTTCCATTGGCTTGATCCTTATGAGATTGATATTATTTTGATAATGGAGGAGTCAAATATCAAACTTATTGATGAAATGAAACTATTAATTTACTTATTAATGGTCATAAGATTAAGATTAATCATAAAAACAATAACAAAGAGAAGAATTTCCAAATATTTCCAAGATAAATTTTGAGGTTCAAAGTTGGTCAAGGAAGGGGATTTCTTCTCATCACTACCCCAATTTATTGTGATTTTTCAAATGAAACATATATATAATATATTATATAATATATATATATATATATAGAATAATAAAAGTATAAACATGAAAACCAACTATGTTGGCATGCTTATACATAAGATCTTAATTGAAAACGAAGATCTCTTGGTGGTTTAGATTTTCAAAACACCCTCTTTCTTGTTCCTATTTATTTTTATCCTTTTAATACATTTTTAGGTGCCAAGGCATATTTATAAGCATCAATATTTTTATTGACCATCAAAAGTAGCAACAACAATAAAGAAGTCTTCTTCTAACTAGATAAAGAAAATATGAGAAATGATAAGTAGAAAATATAATTCCTATCATTTTGCAACCGATCTTCAATTCTGAAACCAAATTCAAATTTTACAGCAAAATAATATGAAGGAACAAATAAACAAAGGTATGTAAGAATGTTAAAATTATATTTCATATAGGAGCTTAGGTTTTAATTTATGGATAATTGTGTTAACAAGTTGGGGATATTATACATTTGTTGTCATTTCCATAACTGTTATACCATATCTCCTCATCATTATACTATTAGTTACTTTAGGTCTGATAAAAAATAAACACAAGACACCAGTCCTTTGAAATCAGATCTGGGAAATTGTGAAAGTAGAATCCGGATGCAACACAATCTATTTCATCAGTTCCTTACCATTCCATCAGTTAACCCTATTTTATATCCACTCCTCTCATTTCCAACTTGCATTTCATTCATTCCCTCTCTCAAATATTCCATTGTCTCAGTAAAAATAAAAAAAATTAAGGTCGAGACTTCTCCTCACCATGGGAACTACTTGTTAGTTCTGAACCAAATGGAGTAAAATTTCTCGAGGTATATCCAAGGGTTAAAGACCAATTGCAATAAGTGGGATGACTCTAGTTTTTTTAGAAATTCAATGGGTATGAAACAAAAGTTATCAAAGTCGTCGCTCGTCCATGTGATGGAGTAGAAGAAGAGATAGGAGATATTAGCCTCATCCTCACAGAATATATTGTAGGAGAAGCAACAAGACTACCAAGAAATGGGGAAAGATGCTTCAAGAATAGGAGAATTAAAGAGAATGACTATGTCCATTTCCTCAGAGAACTAGGTATGGATTTATCCATTTTCAAAAACGGTATTCCAGTTACTGCATTAAAGGGAAAATGGATAAATATCTTGTTATTTATTAAAAAAATTGTAATATGGGAAGGTAGATTTGGGACAATGGTTTTCTACCATGCCAAAATTTAAAGAAAATGAGATTAATTTTCCTTACTTCCTGCTTCAAAGTTTAAAGAAAATGGAATTTGGCATACAAAGAGGGTTTAGGTCCATTGATAACTCTTTACCATCATGGAATGATCAAGATTCTTGTAGAAGCACATTTGGAAGCTAGAGTATATAATTGGTAATATTTATTAGCGAGAAACCATTTTGTAGAAGCCCCAGAGGAAGAAACAAATTATAGGGTTAAAATAAGTCAAATAAAGTCAAACCCTAACCTTGGAAAAGAGAGAATTGAGGAAGAAATTCGAGAGCAGATTGTAACTGAAACACCAAAAGATCCATTTGAACATGATGCCTCTCTATCCCAGTATCTTGAGAAATTTAAACACAAAAATGACAAGCATGACCTTAGAAGAAAGAAAGCTAGCTGAAGCCAAAAATTACTCGAGGCAAATAAGAAAAAAAAGGATAATAAAACAAAATAGAAAGACTCTAGAAGCTCAGAAGTAAAATTGAGGAAGCAAAAGAATTTCAAAAATTTCAGGTACACAGTCACTAGAAATGAACAATCATGAAGAAGAAGGTTATAATACACCATCTCACACATTTAGTCCACACGGTTAGTCCAACTAGACAAACTCCAGAAATTGATGTAGTACAAAAAGAGATTTATGACTATGAGGAATGCCTAGAGTAAAGGGCACAACAAAAGGAAAAAAAATTCCCATATGAAATGGGTGAAACTTCAACAATAAAACAAAATGTAGAACAAGAACATGGAATTGAAGGAAATCTAAAGTAAGACATATATGAGCCGGAGGTTCTTAAAAAACATTTAATTCAGGAAAGGAAGCACCAAAAATTTAGAATGAGATACTTAGAACTGAAAATGGCAATATACTTCTACACCTTTGTTATTATCATAAGAATAAAAGAAAATTAAGGATCAAAACAAGTTTCTCAAGAATTGAATGAGAGGGTTACAATGCATAATTCTCATGAAGAAACCAAGCACTACTTTCAACATTAAAAAGAAGAAAGAAAGCACTAGTCTATATGTGTTTGCATAGGCTTCAAAGACCGTTCACTAAAGGAGAAAAGAAGGGACAATTTTGAATTTTTGGTGCATGGGGAAATGCAAAACCTTTGGCATGGGGGAATGTTAAAGTATGGAATTGTTTCTTTTTTACTATCTTTTTTCCCATCTCATTTCACCTTATTACCATTTTATATAAATCTCAACATATTCAAGTTCAAGTTCAAATCTTAGAAAGGTATTCATCATCCATAACTAGAATCTTTGTTTCTTAATGAATTATAATGAAAATATTCTTATAATGAAAAAATCAATAAAACATTATACAACTAATATTAGTTTCCGCAGCAACATTCATTATTAGACAGGTTGCAACACTTCAATAAAAGGATGAAACTACCCGAAGATGAAAATTTTCCACCATATGGATAACCATCTATCAACATAACTTGGTAAGCTACAAGGATTGGGAAATCTAGAATTCAAATTTAGAGTCAAATTTTGAAAACGACATGTAGCGATCAAGTAAAAGAAGTGGAGGAATAGAACAACATCACACTAGAGAGATTGAAGAACTGTTCATCTATTAGATTTTGGATGAAGGTGAATATGATGACTTTCTCTTTTAGTAGAAATTCATAAAGAAATTGAGTTTCAAATTGAATCTATCATGTAGATGTTAAGATATCTCATGTCATGGGCTTAAAACTCTGAAAATCATTTTATGAATTTTTTATATAGTTTCTAACATGATACTTGAGACATAAGTGTTCTCTAATGTCAAGTTTATAATTTTATACAGTGAATACTGATGATACTATGTTCCAGCTTAAATATAGGTTACTTTGTTCTCAATGTGTGCATGAAGATCTTGTAATTACTAGCTAACCTGCACTTATGGGAGGGCACCCTATTGAGATGTGAGGTTTTGTTTATAATTTTGTTTTGCATTACTTGTTTTTAGTATAGATTCTTTCAATAATTTGTTTCCATCATAACTACATTTATGACGTTTCTCATTTTGATTGCAAAGTACTCATAAATAGAAAAACACAACAAATTTCAATTATTGAATGTATATTCTTTGTAGTACCAATTACTTCATAACTTAATTTGATTTTTTAAATGTTTATGAAATACTCTTTAGAGGCTAGATTGACACACAAGTAATCATTCTCAAGTTGTAAAGATTTTAATTTCATTTTCTTCAAGTAGGAATTTGATCGTTTTTATTGCTATTTATTTTTCATGCAATTAGTATAAAATTTCCTTATTGCAATTTAGTATAAAAGTTTATTTCGCAAATTAGTGTATAATGTTTTTAGTTCTACAAAATAGAGCTATATTGTTTCTTTGTTCAAATTTGGTTTCTAATCATTTTCTTTTCATAGTTTGAATTCTGCAATTTAGACAGATTTTCAAATCCTGCAAAGTAGTGAATTTTAATTCAGTTAATTAGGATTTAATATAACTTTGGATTGAAAGAAAATGTGTGTAGTTATTCTCCAAAATGTGTTAAGAACATTTGTCCATACTTAGAATTAGTTTCATTTCTAGAACTAATCAATTCACAGAAAGAATACTAGCATATATAGTGCACATACATTTCATGAGTACACGAAACATGGTTGACAATTAATGAAGTAAACTAAGAACAATTAATTTTCTAAACAAATCCGAAGGGCCTATAATAATTATTCCTTGGTTTTAATATTATGCCCTTGAATTTATAATATTACTTCCTAAGGTTTATAGTATAAATCCCTTGGGTTAATATTAATTAAAATAATATTTTAAATTAATATTTATTAATACAATATTTCTGAATGCATAATTAAATATATTATATTTAATATTAGCGTTTATAATAATGGGTTTTATAAATATTGCGGTTGATATTATGGTTTATAATACAAGTTAATAATAGCATATATTAAGTTGTGCCTACGACGTATATCAACCACATTTGTTAATGCGGTTAAGCTAGTATATTAAAAGATTATGTATAACTATTTTATAATATTGAATGATTTAAAAATTTTGCAATATTGAATAATTAAAAAATTTTAAGTATGTTGATAGGTGTATATATTTCAATTCACAGGTGGGTGTCGGCTTGTATATTTTTTATATGTAGAAAAATAAATTGCCGAGATTTGATTATAGTGGAATATGCTTTGTATCAAACTACCTTCAAGGATGATGATTTGACATAGGGTTGTTATCTTTCTAGTTATAATGTGTGAAAATAAAATATTTTTTATTTGAAAAGTTGTCACTAAATCGCATCTGTGTGATGTTGAAGAGGAACCACTTACACTCTCTAGTTGTTACATGATGGATCGACGGCCTTCTATCTCAACTCCATTGCTTTCACCACCATTTTCAACCCGCTAATAGTGAAAAATGAATATTCGTGTGTGCCTCTCGTGTTAGTAGCCACCAGTAGGGCCCCTTAGGAAGGATTACAATGTATGCAAGAAAGTGTGATGGAAGGTTGCCCGCTTTCATCATGAGTGCATGGAACTATTTCAGAACTGGTCATCATGAAAATGAGATTTTTTATATGGCTCTTCTGAGTGCATGTGCATTGGAGGAGGAAAGGAATCGACCTTATCCATAATTTTTGAGGGAAATATCCACATTCGTGGTATCAATTTGGATCTCTCATATGTAATAGACATCACCCCTAGTTTACCTAGTGATCTTGAATCCCAAATGGATGATATTTTGATAGAGATGCATGGAATAAGTTTTCTTTTGAATATGAAATTTCTACCCTTATTCGCATTGCAGACATTTGAAAAATCAAGGATGAGTTCCAAAATTGTGCTTTTGAATATAAATTGGAAGTGTTGAGATGATTACCGCATAAATTCATTGCTTGAAATTATATTTATGTGGTTTTGTTTTAGTCAAGTTCGTACAATTAGTTATGAGACTCAAAATGTAAAAGTGTCAATATGGAACTATATATGATGCTTTTTATTTGTGGCTGCAATGAGAAAAAACAAATAACCATAATGATAAAAAACATGTGGCTAGATAAATCTTCACCTCACTCATTCATCTTTATTCATTCATGGTCTCAAATTTATTCACAACTCAGAAAATAAAGATTTTCTTTCATAATCTGAGCCAAATCTTATGCACTTAATCCAATTTCCAATGTATCCTATAGTTTTTTAAATCCTATGTTGAAAAATAAAGCCCATTAATACTTTGATGCTTTCTTGTGAAAATTCTAGACTATGCAACTTTGCTTTGTGTCTTCATTGATTGTACATGAAAACTTGATACTCACAAACTGTTACTTGGATAGTCCAATTATTCATATGTGGTACTCATAAACTCATAATAGTCTGCAAAATGTCTATAGAAAGAACAACTATAATAAAATTCAAAACACATGACCATTTCATAGGGGCAGTGCATGGGATCGGGTAAGTAAAATAATATTTCCACCTCGACCAAGATCCTTCTATTACTCTAATGATGTTTCTCACTATAAATTATCGATATAAAGCATCTATCATCTTTGATGCCTTTAGATGAAACATTTTTCAATCGAAGATATAAAGCTTATATTATAATTTTTTCAAGTCAAAGATGTATGATTTAGCAGGCATCCTACAGGGTAAGGAAATCCATGTTTACATAGTAAAAAGTGGAGTGAAATAATATATTTTAGTGAAAAATTCCCTTGTAGACATCTATTCTAAATGTGGGATTATAAAATATGTGATCCAAATTTTTGACAAAATAGAACAGAGAGATGTGATCTCCAGGAATGTAATTATTTATGTCTATAGATGATCTGAAAATGAGATCTTAAAACAATATTAAGGTATTACAGACTCATGTGTAGGAATTCCTATATTATTTAGTGCAACGGATTGAAAAGATTGCGAATAATATAGACAATGAGTAGTTAGAGAAACATAACACGCACACACACATCAACACAACAAATAATCAAGGAGTTCACCCGAAACTCTTGGGCTACGTCTCCTGGTCCAAATTTCAGTGGTAACCTCTCTATTATGTCTTCAAGAGCAGATTTTTACAAGTGTGAGCTCAAATTGGGTCCCGACATAAACGGGACAAACAACAGGGTTTTACTTGAATCTCTTAGGTCTTTCTAAGTACATAGACTCTCCCTCTCCCTCTCTATCTTTTGTTTGCTCTTTGTCTCAGTGACTTCCTGCTCTGTCTCTGACATTGAGTGGCTTTTTAAGCCTATCTGTGCTGGTTTGTTCATCTCCCCTTTCGGGCTCTCTGGCTCCCGGGTTCTGTCCGTTCAAATCCCCTCTAAGCATTAAAAAGTCATTATAAAATGCCTTTAGGTATGCTGGCCACCTGGTTTTAAACGGAAAGGACCATTGGCGCGGTTGTTACCGGGAATAGTGTCCACTCGGAGTTGTTATTCCCACTAAGACTAGTAGCTATCTTAGAAACAAATAAGTAAAGTCTACTTTCACTTTCCTTTATGAAAATAGATAAGAGTGGAACAAAGGAGACCAACCTTAGTCTTGCGCTTGGTTTCCTTGCTTGATTCCTCTCCTTCTTGATAGATCTTTGCCACTTCTTCCTCGTCTGCCCAGCTTCAAAGAGCACCTGTGGAATCAAAGCAGCATACTACTATCGAAGAACAGAGATCTATATTCATAAATAACACAGGACCAGATATGTGTTAACCATACAAATGCATATCTAAACAAACGTACAAGAATATGGAGGAAAACTTGAATAGCTTATAGCAAGAGGATTACAACCATATGTTCTGACCCAGCATCATCCTCCAGCAAGAAAGCCCTTCTTCAACTCAAGTAAAGCTTAGATCACCCAACACTATGAAGTTACACCAGAAAACCAACAGCACTTCTCTACAAGATACAAGATTCCAATCTCCGGATCTCTGTGATGAGGGATCCATATATAGATGATTGTAGTGGGGTGAGTCATCTTCTGGGGTATTGATTAGTGTCCTCTCTTTGATAGTTCTTGATTCCATTTGGAGACTGATGATCTCTTACTCATCCTTGGTCGAAAACAGAGAGGCAACTGTTAGAGGGGAAGCTTTTGGAAGATTCCATGATCTTCCACCTCGCAAATTGTCCCTGCCATTTGTCCATTCCTGACCATCGCACCCTACAGAGGGGCCATTTAGTATGCATCACACCCTTTACATTGGGAAGTTGATATGCATCGCACCCTCTGCATGGGTATTCAGTATGGTCCAGTTTTGACCATTTCTGAGTCGTTTTTAGTGGAGAACTTTTGGGAGATGATGTAATCAGCTGAACTTGTTCCTTTAGGTAGTGAAACAACACCTTTAGGGACTTAGGATCCCTCAGTTTATGGACATTTATGATTGGGGTTGCAATGCCCAAAAATTTCTATAACAGTTTCCCTCTAAAGCATGAGGTCGTTAATCTTTTGATGTCGGGTGAAATGCTTTACCATGAGGATCCGAAGTTTTTTCGAGATGGGAGGCAACCTATAATAAGATACAATACAATACATTATCTTAACAACATTTTTTTCATGATCTAGCTGAGGCGGGAATTCCCATGCTCAGCTTTATAAATTCATTTTCATGTACATAGGACAGACAATCGTTTGTGTGGCAAACTGATGATTTGGACTCATCATCCTTTGATTTGTATGATCATCTGTTCGACAATGATGTACATTTGATGTCTTTATATTCCTGAATATATCGCAGCCCAGATGGATGAAACTAGGTCCACGGTCTTCAAAACTCATTCAATCTTCACTCGAAGTACAATTCGATCCATGTTAAAAATGTTTTGGAGTCGAACATGGAAAGACATCGCCTGATTACCAGCCAATGATGTAAGATGTTAACAGGCGTCAGAGGAATCACCAATAATGATAATGACCCTCAAGGTACTACAGTACAATTCGTGTGGTGTGAAAAAGGACTTGGCGTCGAACACCATGCAAAATCTCTCGGTCAAAGGCCATTAATGTAAACCTATCGCCGAAAGTGAGAAACTTGCCATTGAGGCATGCAAGCTTCAAAGTAATGAAAGGGTTGTTGCTAAGTCAACTTCTTGGATAATGAGCTGATGTTGACAAGAAGTGAACCGTCGCAGGAGGGCCTTAATGAATCCCACATCAACAATACGAAATGAAGCAAATGATTTTGGAGGTGAAATAAATCTGATGATACAGGGTTCGGGGTGGCGGTCATGAAAGAATGGAGCATGAGTGTATTGCAGTGGGTGAGACACAGGCGAATTGTCTGAATGAATTCTCTTGAACATATCGACGACACTGATGATGGATTGGCAGCGTTAACCCCAAAGATGGATGGTGTGATGGACCAATGGTGATGACCAGTGAACGGAACAACCCAACCTAGCTTGGATGCGGAAGGAAAGTGTCATGTTCAAGAGCGACTTACTACCAATAAAGCTTTCTCAAGTTTTCTTCCCAATCTTCCCAGTCATTGCTGACCAATACCTCTTTATTTTTGTCAAGCTTGAGGAGGATAACATATGCTTGCTCTATAATCTACC
>APFE031214263.1:23276-36588 GCA_000404065.3 Pinus taeda | reverse complement strand
ACAGATCAATACACCAGTATTTTGACGTGGTTAAAACTCTCAGAGAGGGAAACAGTCCACGGCCTGCGCCAACGTGGCTACTACAGGCAATTTATTAAAAAAGAATGAAAATTTACATAAGCTTCTCTCATGCACGGTTAACCTACAAATGACCCTCCATGCGCTTTAAATAGAATTCATGGACCAATCGGGTGTCAAGCCACGGATCAAGTGTCGGTATACCGAGGAGAGAATGGATCACTACATATCGTGACCGTCGGATTGTAAGTTACAAAAGTACATAGTAAAGAAACACACTTTACCTAACTCTATACTAGACCAAGTTATACTTAACTATTTCCTATGTGTCGAAATATCCTAACTTTTTCCTTAACGGTTCACATAGATCAATATGGACAAGTTCAAGAGGCTTACTAGCTGACCCTTCTTTTTCCATGAAGTGAACTCTGGTTTGCTTACCGATTTGGCATGGTTTGCATATTGTATTTTATGAGATGTTGATATCTGGAAGATTACGAACAGCCTTGAGTCTGCATGCTTTTCTTATTTGAGAAAAGCTTAGATGTCCCAATATTCTATGCCACAACCAATTTTCTTCATTTTTGCCTAGATAGCATTGTTGGTGTCCTCCCTTGAGTATGTATGATTTGTTTGGAGTTCTTGTACCTTTGATCACGTTCTCTCCTATATCAAGCTCACGAACCACACATCTGTTTGATTGAAACACCACTTCATTTCCTTGATCACATATTTGACTGACACTCAACAGGTTATGCTTTAAACCGTCTACATACATAACATTTCCATCTTTAACCTTTTCTTTCAAGAAAATAGAGCCTTTACCTTTTATGAAAACAAGAGTTTCATTTCTAGTGGGACATTCTTTTCCTTTTCTAAGGCATTATATGAGTGAATTTTTTCTTTGTCACCTATCATGTGTTTTGAGCATCCACTGTCAATGTACCAATGATTTTCTTATCCTTATGAATACAAGGCTATACGACATCTTTCTGCTTGATATTCTTTCCTTCTCCATATCTTGGGATTTAATGGTGTTTGCTCCTTTTGATATCTTTGCAGAAATTTTCTCCTGCATTCAGATTCTTCATGACCAAAGTTGTTATAGATTGAGCATTCATTTCATTTTCAAGAGGAGAAAAGTTATTATAGGAACTTCTCTTGATCCTTGTTACATTCCTTTGATTTCGTGCTTCTCTAGTCATGATGGTTTTGTAAGCAACGCATTCAGCAGCATTGTGCCCAAAATTATGACATGAAAAACATTGCCCATTAAAGAAGTTCTTGCAACTATCGAATCTATTAACCTGGTGATTGTAGTTTCTATTGATGTTCATATTTGGAGAAAATTGAGTATGATTTGCCTAAGGTTGGTTGTGGCTTCTATTTATCCTTGGAGTAAATTGAGTATGATTTACCTGTTGATCTGCTTTATTCCTTTGTTGATGATTATCATACTGGTCACTGATCTTTTCTGCATCAAGATATATTTTGGTGGAGGTTGACAACTTCAGTGATTGAGATTCTTCTTCAGTATATCCAAGACCTGTATTTATCAGAGGAGAACATTGAACTTTTATAACTTCATTTAAAGTTTCTGATCCTTCAGCAAATCTAAGATTGAGAGATTTCATTTTCTCAAGATCCTTTCTTAGACCCAAAATTTCACATTCTAGTTTTTCATTGTGTTTTTCTTTTTCAGCAAGTTGGTATGTCAAGGTATCTATAATCATATTCTTTTCTTCTAAACAGATTTTGAGTTTAGATATTTCTTCATGAAGGTCCTTTCCTCTTCTTAAAGCATCCCAAAAATATCATCGTCATAAGCCATGAGAAGTCTATAATCATCACTATTAGATAAACCATCACTATCCTCTTCTAAACTATCCCAAAAATCATTGCTATCATAAGCCATGAGAAGTTTGTAATCTTGTCCAGTTTCATCTTTATCACTATTAGATAAACCATTGCTATCTTCATGAGTATAGTAACTCCTTTTATTCACAACTTGTTTTCTATTCCCTTTTGCATATTCGTTTCCTTTTTCATATTTACCTTTATGAGGACATCTGGTGGCATAATGACCGACTCTGCACAAGCAAAGCATTTGAAGGGTAGCTTACCTCTAAACCTTCCAGAACCCTGTTGAAGCTCTTAACAAAGTTTACCTCATCTTCTTCTTCTAAAATATGTCCTGATTCATTGTGTTCTTCCTTTCCTTTTGCTGAAGCTTTAAATGCAGCTTCTCTCATATCTGATGGTCCTCCTTTTCTCATATTGAAGGCAATTAAGATTCCGTGAAGCTATGTCATAGTGATATTCTGCAGATCCTGTTTTTCTTCTATGGAAGACACTTTGGATTCAAATTTAGCAGAAAATGATCTCAAAACTTTCTCAACTAAGATAACTTCCTTTATTTCTTCACCTAAATATTTCATACAATTGACAACCTCATATATACGTAAGAAGTAACTAGCTATACTTTCATCACTATGCATCTTAAGAGTGTCATACTGAATTCTGAGAGTTTGAAGCTTAGCACGTTTTACCATAGAGTCTCCTTCATAGCTCAGAATGATTTTGTCCCATATTTCTTTGGTTGATTTGAGTTGCATGACTTTGACAGACTATGATTGTGACAGAATTCCCAATAAAGTATTGATATCTTTGGCATTGATTTCATATTGCTTTTTACCTGCCGCGTTTGTAGGAATTGTTGTTGGAAATGTATATCCTCCTTCCACAATTTCCCAGACATCTATTCCAAGAGATTGTACATAGGTTGTGGTTCTTATTTTCCAATAACAAATTTTCTCCCATCAAAGATTGGTAGTCTGATGGATCCCATGCTTTCTTGATTGTTCATGTTGATGGATCTCCCTTCAAGCAATCAAGCTTCTTCTGAAGGACATGCTCTAATACCAATTGTTGGAAATAATACTGAGAGGGGGGCGAATTAGTATTATCAGATCAATAATTTTATTTCCCAAACAGATTTATATATGCTACTTCAGTGAAGTGAACTAGCGTGTACACGCGACTGTGCTTAAAGAAACCAGCGTATATGCAGAGAACTTGTGATTTAGACAATTATCATGTGTTGAGCTTAAACCATTATATCAGAGATTTATTAGATAGTGCAGTAAAAGCAGAATAAAGAATCACACATAAGCAACACACATGAACACCAAGATTTAAAGTGGAAACCCAATGTAGGTAAAAACCACCTGTTGTTGTCATTTCTATCTTCTTTTAATAATAAGAAAATCTGTTTACAATCTTGTACTGGTGCAGACTCATACCAGTACACAAGCTTCTACTTTCAGAAGGTTACAACCTTCTCTTGTTCTCCATCTTACACTGGAAGGGAGCTACAACCCCCTAGCTCTTGTACTAACCAATATGCTTACTAGTATGTAGGTGCGAGCCTACAGAAAACTCCACTCTTTCACCAAGGACCATGTTTCATGAATTTTTAGACTGGATACTCCTAGATCACAAAACCACAATCTGAAGGCCATGTTTCATGAAATTTTCACACTAGACCCATCAAAGGTTTTAAACATAAACTACATCAACCAATATTCAGTTAATCTGAATAATCAGATCACTGACACCAGAACACTGTATTGAACCCAGAACCCTGCATCATCATTGAAAACTAGCTGTAACCTCAAAAATCATGCATTAGAATGTATACGCTACTTGGCTGCACCCAAACTGCGTATGTATGCTACTTCCGTTAATTGAACCTCCGTATACCTTCAAAACTACTACAAACATAAAATTTTGAATCAAGTCTACACCAACTATCAATATACTGAATATCTGCTGTCAACTTTCAAAGATTTACACAAACAGGGACAGAGATCACTTCTTCTCACTTATACAATCAATCAATCAAATGCCATCTTCCTTATGTATTCAGTTTTACATTCAGATCTAAGAAGACTTCATTGACAGACAATAGTAAAACAACAGAATTTGATCAGATAGTTCAATCAGATCTGAGAAAGAAGCTTTTCTTTTGTATACACTACTTGAAAGAAGCGAACCTGCGTGTATACACTCTTTGGCCGAGATGAACCTGCATATAGATCTACAAATATTGACTTAGAACTTTGCGGCAATTCCAGACTTCAGAGAAACCTAGATCTTGATAGATAACGAGTAAAACAAGCACAAAACATCAAATCTAGTCTCAACCAATATCAGATCATTCAAAAATAAGAAATTTCATGTCTCATGATCCTCATCCAACATTGAACTCAAGGTGCACATTAATATTTTAGATCCAGTCCCAAACACAACCCTGAAACATAAAATATACTTCGAATAGAAGTATTCCTTAGAATCTTATTTCTTACACACTTTGCCTAATGATCTTCTCCTCCTTATAGACTCTTATGCCTTTCTCAATACCTTGGACCAAAGCCACTCAGGACCAATACCTTGGACCAAATATCTAGGGTCAATACCTTGGACCAAATACCTCGAACCAAATACCTTAGATCAAAATACCTCGGACCAAAAACTTGGTTTTCCAACATGTACACGCTTTTCCTCTTGTGAAAGTGCGTGTATACATTATATGCTCCTTTTTTTTCTATTAACTCACGTGTATACGCTTCTTGGACAAGGTTACCCTATGTATACCTCTCTTTCTTCATCCTTTGGAGTCTGATCTGTAATCCTTTGTTATTGACCTGCTACACAGTGAATTGTCATCTGAGTGAGTTTCCATCAAGGACAACACCTGTATCATAATGCCAACACTCTATCCATGTTTATCTATCCCTTCCTCCTTTTATGTTCTTCCCTCTCTTCCCCCTTCCATATATCTCTTTATCTCCTTCAGTCTCTCCTTCTTTGTCTCTCTATCTTACCTACCAAACATACACCCTCTCTCTCTCTCTCTCTCTCTCTCTTTCTCTCTTCCTTCTCGTTCTACTATCTCTCTCACTTTCTCGTTATGTGTCCGTTGTCACTCCCTCTCTTTGTCCATCTTTCTCTCTCTCTACCTTTCTTTTTCCCTTCCTCTCTCTCCTTCTCTAACTCCATCTCTCTACATCTCCCTCTCTGCTCTCTCTCAAGTACACTATCTCCCACCTCCCTCTGTGTCTCCACCCCATTACTCTCTATCTCCCTTCCCTCCACCTCTCTCTCTCTCCACATGATCGAGAATTGTCACTCTTTGTAATCAATAATATATGTAAGGACTAATATAATAATACTTATAATGGAGATGAGTATTATCATAATACATTCGAATAATAATAATCAATATTATTCATTAATATACTTATAATAATATATAAATAAAATAACTTGTTAAAGAAACAATGGTATGGTAACTTTACATTATATACATACCAACTTTTTCTGTTCAAATTGGTATCTCTATGTCTTATAGTTTACATTAAATTTTAAATTTTGTATTTAACATTTAACATTTTGAATTACATGATATTTTATATTATATTATACATTTTACATACATTACATTTTACATTCTATATTTTACATTTTACAATTTACATTTATATATCTTTTAATTTAAATATTAATTAAAACATATGAAATTGGTCATTTATTTGTGTTTTTTTTCTATATATATTTTTCATGACATTTAGAATATGTTAACATACTTACATTGTGCCTCAACATCTCTCTCATGTTGGGTTGTAGAGTACGTCTCGGTGCAATAATTTTTTACGTCTTTGGAATTTTGGATGAATGTTTTGAACCTTATTGAGTATAGATAACTCAATAAAGATATAGTTATTTTTGTTGAATTCATGACTCTAAGAAAAGACAAGGAAAGTAATAAGATCCAAGACAAATATTGAATATAAATGTCAAGGGAACCAAGTTTGTGCATGATTCTAGAGAAGGAAGACTCTATTCAAAAATGTAAAATAAAAGTGATGCATGGTGATAAGACATAAATGGACATGTAATTTGTTGGGAATTTAATAAAGCATTTTGAATGCTTGTTATGTTGATAGACATGTCTGTTTTGGAATAGGGCTTTCAAAATTTTAATTTAATTATCAATCATTATTAGGTGAATGGTAAGGATTTAAACCCCACATAATATCCTCGAATATTCTTAGTAGTATTCACAGATTAGATGGTCATATTTATCTCCAAAGTAGTTATTCTCTTTTTTCTCTTTTAATTAAATTGGTTAATTAAAAAAGGTCATATTAACATGTGTCACATGAATACGAGTGACATTTTTTGGGTCATGTAGTATTAGTAAGCCATGGTATTGTAACAAAACATGTGTACAAGTTAAGAATCTCCATGATAAAGTGGGGTGAATCTCCATGGTTAAGAATATTATTACATATTTTTAAATGTATATATGTTTAACTCATATATTAATTCATTTTATCATTAATAATAATAAAATAATTTAAAATAAAGTTATGATTTAGCTCGTTTTTAACATTTTTTTTGCAATGTGAGATGTATCACGAAGTAAGCGTTCTAATGGCTATCAACATTTATTAGTTATTTCATGTATATGGTTGTGTTAGTTGTACCTTAATTGATATGCAATAATTGAAATGATGTGTTGTAATGGATGCATGATCAATTCTATCCAACACCCTTGAAGTTTTTGGTCTAAGATGTAAAACTTAGCCATAAGAAGGTTGATTTTCGTAACTGTTTGTAAGCCCTATTTAATCAAACCTACATCAATTCATGTAGAAGCACATGTAATAATGTATTGTTTATCCCTCTTTTGATTAGAAAAAATGTGACATAAAGTTTTGGAATCAACCATTTGGATAGGTATGAGGGTGGCTACTCGACTCATATCTAACCTTGATAGGGAATTAGAGATTTGAGTCTTCAACTAAGTGGGGAATGTGAGATGGAATACAGTCATAATTTGAGAAAGTTGGGACCAAGTTATGATTAAGAGAGTTTAACATTTTGATGAACCATATTTGTGAAAAGAATTCCTAGAGAACTAGTGAGTACAAAAGATGGTGCTCATGTATCTTGGTAGATGGATTTCTTCTTATATGGACATCAATGATCAGTTGTTTATATGAAGAAATAAAAATTTCATGTGTGCAAGTACAAGAGGAAGAAGATGAAAGCCCATAGTGAAGAAAGTGCAAGTGAAGATGTGATCCTAAAAGTAGCAAAAAACAATAGCTTGTGATAGTGGTTGTGGTAGAAATGGAGACGACAACAGTGGAAATCATATGTTAAAATGAAGGTAAAAGTTTGTGAGTCTTGTGGAATAGACTCAAGACCATATTGTAATGTGAGCCACACTATGTTTGTAAGAAATTACGTAGTGTCATGCTTGAAATGATGTATTTATCATAAAGAATGGTTGAGTGTGTATCTAGTATTTCCATGGATGGACAATGAGAATTTTAGGTACCTAAGTCAATAATGTTGTAAGCCTGATTAGGCATGTATACCCATGAAAATTATTATATTGAAAATTTTGTGGTATTTTAAAAACCTCCTTGTAGTGCAAGTTTATGGTAATATAGAAACCACATGATAGAGGAAAATCCGTGATTAGCTAGAAGCCACTTGTTGTGATGGTTTCTATTCATCCAAAACCACTTAATGCATTGTTTGTGGTATGCATAAATCCGATGAGGATGTTATGAAGAAATGAAAAATTGCAAGAGGTAGGGAAAAAATGGATAGATATTCTTGTATAGTTTTCTTTTTACCTTTGGACTCGACGTGGGAGCATCAGGAGCATGGTTGAGGGTGTTGAGTATGTGTTATATTCTTTGCACGACTATTTTGCACCACAAGAAAAGTGCAATTTCAGGGGAGGATATTTAGACCCCCTGGGTTGTGGGGTATGCAGGGGGCACAACCCTCCCCAAACGGGGTTCAGTGCAACACCCCAAGAAAAGAAACTATTGGGTGGTATTTTGCATACTTATTTGGTGGATTTTAGCCTATGGTTTCGCTAAAAGTGGTGTTATAGCATATGGTTTTTTTTCTCATGGTTTTGTATTTTCAATTATGGAACTACGATTCGATTAGAAATTCACATGCCAAAGGATGTATCTTGTATTATAATACTATACAGAAAATATAATGAAAAAAAAATATTGTTGGTTTTCTCAGTTTTGGGGTTTTAGGATAAAAATTTTGTGTAAATTTTTGTGCTTACTATAGTATCTTTTCTATTTTTATTAGGAATATTTTTGGAATGATTAATTGTATAGGGTTAAAAACTACATTCGGTATCGTATTTTTTTTTGCTTCAAGGGGGTGCCTTTATGGCTAAGGGGTTTGGCTTAAGTCTATGGTAGATCTTATTATAGTGAGAGATTTGTGGGAATGATTCTTGTGGTAAAAAAAGGAAAGCAATTCGAAATAGAGATTAATAAATTCAATGGGCAAAGTTTTGAGTTGTGGAAGCTCAAAATGGAAGACTTGTTGGTCGACATAGATTAGTGGATTGTTGTGTATCTAGGTACTGCATTGATAGGGATGTCAACATAAGATTGGATGAAGTCAGATTATAAGGAAAAGAACACAAAACAACTATGTCTCTTAGATTTAGTATTATTGAATGTGTCATGATAAGAAATGCCAAAGGATTGATAAATTAGGGGCTTTGTATCAATCTAAGTCCCTAGTGAACAAATTGTTCTTGCAGAAAAAATTGTATAACCT
The DNA here is from genome assembly GCA_000404065.3 of Pinus taeda. Lineage (NCBI taxonomy): Eukaryota > Viridiplantae > Streptophyta > Pinopsida > Pinales > Pinaceae > Pinus > Pinus taeda. Next base: position 27,891 of record APFE031214263.1, on the reverse strand, counting down.
GAGGATAAAGGATGGGGACTCAGTGGTAAAGCATATGAATTCCTTTCATACAGTGGTGAGTTAATTTTTATATGTTGATATTAAGATTTTAGATGAGGATAAGTGCATTAGATGGTTATGTTCTATACTAGACTCATGGCATAGTCTAGTTGTTGTTATAGGCAGTAATTCAACTAACTTAAAATTCAATGAAATAAACTCATCCTTGTTGTTGAAGGAGTTGATGAGACAGAAAAACATGGATATTTGGAATGGATATCTCTTATATATAAGATGAAAATCCCAAAACAGAAATAGAAAAAAGTCCCCAAGTGGGAGATTTAAATCTAGAGATAGGTAGAAATCTCTAGGGAGGTTTGTTAAGGCATGTTGGAGATGTGGAAAATAAGGGAATTACAAGAAATATTGTAGAGACAAAATCATAGAGAAAGGGAAGGAATTTGATGATGCTACTTTTGTAGAAGCAAAAGCCTCCTCATATGAAGGAGAGGATATGTACTTGCCTTCTTTAAATACACAAGTAGATCAAGAATGGTTGGTTGACTTAGGCACATATTTTCATATTACTCCTCACAAGGAGTGGTTTTGCAAGTATGAAAGAATCAATGGAGATGATGTTTTATTAGGAGATTAATCAAGGGAAATGATCATAGGATGAGGAAAAATAAAATTAAAGCTCATGAATGGGCGGATTGGGACACTCCTTGGTGTTTTTCACGTCCCATAATTTTCCAGAAACTTTTTTTTTGTAACCAAGATGAGTGATAGAGGTGTAAAATTTGTGTTTGAAAGGATACTTGTAGGATGGTTCAAATATAAATGGTATTGTTGAGGAGTTTGGATTTTAACTATATATAAGTTGTTGGGGAGAATTATTATTGTTTGGTGCAATAGTTTTGTTGTTCCTGAGAGTGGAGCAAAAGAAGGAAAATCTCTTATAGCTTGAGAAGAAAATATTATGTTGTGGCATCAAAGACTAGAACATATTAGAGAGAAGCGTATTTGGGTATTTCTTAGTAATGGAATGGTAGAAGATATTTCTAAATGCTCAAAGGTATGTCTAGTTTCTCCTTGGATTTAGATTTCTATGAACATTGTTTGCATGGGAAGCATAATCAGGTGATATTCCCCTCTAATGCTAGGAGGGAAGAGAGAATTCTACATCTAGTGCATAATGATGTGTTTGAACCTATGGCAGTTCCATCATTGGGTAAATATGTGTATTACGTCTCATTTATAGATGACTTCTCAAGGAATACATGGATATATTTCCTCAAGAAGAGGTCTAAAGTCGTTGAAAAAATTAAAGAATTTAAGGTTCTAGTGGAGAATCAAACAAAGAATAAAATAAAAGTGGTGAGGATGAATAATGGTGGAGATTTTTACGGTAAGGAATTTTAAGAGTTGTGTAAAAAGTGTTGTATAGCATGGAATAAGACTACCATATACATGCCTCAACATAATGGAGTTGCAAAAAGGATGAACAAGAAGTTGATGGAAAAAGAAAACGTCGTACTCAATGGTGTTGTCTTAGGCCATGAATTTTGGGTAGAGCCAGTGGATTTTTTTTTTTATTATTAAGACTAATTCTATTAAGAGAACAATATGGTACAATAAGCAGTTACAACCAAGAGCATAGGTTGCCGGAAAGGATAGGCTATCCACCTTGGCCCCTAAGAAGAAGAGAAGAGAGCTGAACTAAGCAAGAAGAACCAAGAAGAACAGAGGAGCAAGAACAGAACAGCGGATACTACCCAACATGTGTAGAAGCAGCTATTCAGCATTTTTTCCTTTTCTTTTTACCAACTTTGACCCACTCCGGAGGACTTTGCTGAACCGACATTATTTGTAAGCTGAGCGGTGCCGATGGGGAGGAATCCTTGTCTGAGTCCGAGGTGGAGGATTCATGATTTCTTTTCTGTGAGGTTGGAGGGATAGTCAAATCCTTAGGATCCATCGAGGGCGGATTCTGTGACGGCTTTGCTTCCATTCCTTCCGCGTCCTTTTCCTCTTCATCTGAACTGAAATCAAAGTCATCCATGGGGGGAGAAACGTGAGGCTGCCAGTGCTTGGATTTCTGTTTGTGGTTGACTTTCTTCTTTTGGGCAGCCGTCGAGGGACAGGAACTCTGAAGGTGCCCTGTGTGATGGCAGTTTCGGCAGCGAAAGGCTGTGTTCTCATAATCCAAGGTCTGAGTCCAGTGGAAATCTCCAACTTTGAGATTAATCTGTTCAGGGAGACCTTTGCTCATATCTATTTCTACACAGATTCTGGCAAAGGTGTATAGGCATAATTCCCCTCTAGAGACATCTGTGTCTAGCAGGCGGACTAGAGAGCTGCCAATCCCTTGGAATACAACAAAATGCCAAAGGTGTGCTGGGAGATTTGGAAGTCTGACCCAGATAGGGAGCTTGGTGATGGTTGCTGTGGCAGGATCGAAATCTGGGAACCAAGGGGTGAGGAATAAACCTGCTGAGCCCCAGAACCATGGGCCTGCAGTTAAAGCCTTTTGGTAATCCTCTTCAAAAGTGAACACTACAATGAAGAAGCCCTTTGAGCAAAACAGCACCTTGGAGTTGTTGGTCCAGGTAGAGTGAAGCCATTGGTAGAGGTCTGCTGTGCGTGGCAATATCCCATTGAACCTGCAAATGATGGCATAATCTGCAAACTTTTGGGTTTTCTCATCCAACAATGGATGCATGATTTCAATGGAGGGGGTTTCCTCCAGCTTGTCCACCAGAAAAGGCTTGGGACCTTGAGGTGTTGGAACTGATTTCTTAGCTATTTAAGCATGGACTGCGTCTTTGTAAGAAAACGCTTTAGTCGAGGATGACTGTCCTACAGCTCCTCTCAAACGAAGGGTAAAAGTAATGGATGAATTTCTCTTAATGTTGTAAAAAGACAGGGGGAGATGATCCTCAAGTTGTTTACCTTCGTGGAGAAGTCGTTGAGCTGCAAAGGGTATCCCCAACTTGGGATGCAGAGCATGTTTGAGATCTTGCACAAGATCCGTCGAGCCCACCCATTGTAGCAGAGATTTGCCAGAGAGGAGCCTGATCTGGATCTGGAATGTGGCAGAGAGATCAAGGTTCTGCTCTTCTTTGCAGATTCGAGACGAGATGAGGCAGGAGCTTTGGAGGGCCTTCTCCTTCTGAACTTGCCATAGAGGTTTGAGAGGAGAAGAGGAGAAAGTCCACAAATCCCTGTATCGATCGTTGCGTGCCATCTGGATTCGAACTTCCCCTTCATCGGCAGAGAGCCGAGGGCAATGAGGCGACGGCGGCTGTAGGGTTCATCTTCGACACCATGTTCCGGGAGCCAAAGACCCCGCCGTGATTGTTGGTCCATACTTCTGTGGGGAGCCTAAAAGGCCTGGAGGGCAGGGCAGAGCACTGTAGGAGCGAGGAAGGAAACAAGGTCTCCGCAAACAAACCCATGTCCAGATCCTGATCCCACCAGGGAAATTACAAGCCAATGTGCAAATAATGACACTTCAAAGAGGGTGAAGGCGCAGGGGATAAAACTGCTACATTTCAGAGCGGAGCACCAACAATAGGTAAACGCCCATCCCCTGACGCACCAAGGCATAGGGGATGGTGAGCCCACTGATCCGTCCCCTCCACTATGACGAGAAGACCATGACCCAGCCGCCGAAAGCAGCACACCGTTTTTCCCTGCACCGTTGAGAATCTTGTCATGCGGAAAGAGTTATTTTTGCGGACAAACCTAACCTCCCTAGGAGTCTAAGACTCTCTAGTGACAAACAAACAAAACAAGAGCAATCCTTCTCTAAACACACGTTATTCTATGAGAGATCAAGTGTTTTCCGATCTTACCTTAGGTCCAACGCTTGTTGTAGCAGTCCGGCCTTGCTGATCCAGATGAGCTCCTCCTTCACTTTAAGACCTGCATACACTAACAAAGCAAACGATTACATAACACCTGAATAATTCATAAAACAAAGCATATTCATCACATAGACCAAGGAGTACATGAAATACTTCATTAACAACAAATCATTGAGAAGAATGGACTTATTTGTATTAAGGAAACAAAAAAGGAACCATTACAACCTGAGCCTTGGTGTTGTGCAAGCTCCTCCCAGGGTCCAACAAGAGATTTCCTCTACTTTGACAAGCTCACCCACTCCCAATATGCAACAAGAAAGGATAGTAATCTCTCCTCACAAGTCAACAATGGAAGTCCTAATTCCAGCAGCATTTACCCTTTAGAATGTTCAGCTTTCAACCTCCCATCCTCTGGCCCAATGCCTGTATTTATAGTATTCTAGAGGAGGTTATTCAGTTCCAACATCAATGGGATACTCCCTCTTTTGGATGGGGTAGCTCCTCTCTTGATGGGATAAGCTCCTCTATCATAGGGATGTATGAACCATCTGGAGGTGCTCAATACACGTCCAAAACTCTTCTAGAAGGCTCTAGAAGTGACCACAAGTAACTTTTTAAAGATGAAACTCGCGCCTTTTGACCTTTACAGGGGTACGCACCCAACCTTTAGCTTACAGAGCGTACAAGTACGCAGGTACAGTGTGTTTGGATTGCGTACACGCAGGCAAGGTAGAGAGAACCTGCGTACCCAGAGATAAACATGTTTT
>APFE031214263.1:2743-16207 GCA_000404065.3 Pinus taeda | reverse complement strand
ATGTTCGTGTTGGGTTTTGTGCTTTTTGTTTTGTAGGCAAAGAAGATTTTTTTCAAGTAAGCATGCACCCAAAGCTTCAGTGAAAAAAAAAACTCCTTCCTCTTTTCCAAAAATTACTAACATTTTAAACTAACTCATTTGGTCCAAAGTTACTTTATGAGAATAGAGGTCTCAAGTTCAAGTCTTTCTTTTTGTTGAGTTACTTTTTCAAAAAGCACATGTAACTTATGTTTTAAAGTTACTCACCCATTATAAAAAAGTGAGTCACTTATAACTCTAAAGTCTCTTTATCTTTTATTTAAGTTACAGTTTAGTGGGTAGCTCATAAAGTACCATTGTAAAAGTGACTTTCACTTATTTACAAAAGTGAGTCACATAAAATATATATTTTTTTAAGTGAACTAATCAGATTAAGTTTAGAAAGGGGGGTCGGGGGGTGAATTTTTTTTAAATATAACATTATCATTCATTTCCGCACATTCACGCACTTCATCGGCATCTTCAACAAATTTTCTTCAAAAAATCATAACTTCTTCATCCGGAAGCCATTTTGAGAGCCGTTTTTCTTTTAATTGGCCTAATTTTTTGAAATCTTTCCATTGGAACACTTATTGTCAGCATCTATAACTTCAGTTTTTGTTAAAATGGAAAGTCCATGCCAAGTTATTCTTGACAACACCAACTACTTCCAATGGTGGTCCTACATGGTGGATTTTACTTAGAAGTAAACGACTTTACAGAATAGCCTCAGGCCAAGAAACCAAACCTCAAGATGAAGATAAGGCAACCAAATGGGAAAATAGGAAAGATCAAACACGTGGGTTAATAGGGATATCTATTTCTCCAGAACTTAGATTCCATATCGCAAAACTTAATACTCCTAATGAAGCAATGAAACAACTCACTAAATTTTTTGGAATTAAAAATGAAATTAGAGCCCATTAACTCGAAAATGAGTTGCTTACATTGGACCCCAATAACTTTTCTTCCATTGAAGATTTTTTGTCCAAGTTCGAGACCCTTAGACTTCTCTTGGAAGGTGTTAAGGTTAAGAAAGAAGATGGTAGCCTTATCTATTCCATTCTTACTAAGTTGGGACCAACCTACTATGTGTTTGTTTTCACATTCTATTCTACTAGAGAAGCCTTTATTTCTCAAGGACAAGACTACAAGTCCCCCTCTTTTGATGCCTTTTGTGATTCTTTAATAAGAGAACAAGAAAAGCTCTTATATCTTGGTCTTATTAATCTTGGAAACTCTTCTAAGAAAGCCTTCACCGCCCAACAACAACCAAATTTAAAGAATCCTATGAAATAGTATCCTAAAAAGAATAGTCCTAAACCAAACAAGGGTCCTACGCAATTTCAGTCTCAAAATGAAAAATCATTTCAAAAAAATGATAAGGCAAATAAAAACAAAGGGAAGAAGACTGAGAGACATTCCCACTTTTGTAATCGAGATGGCCACTTAGAATCCAAATGCTTTAAGAAGATGGAAGCCTTGGAAGCAGCAATGAAGAAGCATGACATCCATTTGGAGCACTCTTCAACTTCAACTTCATCTTTAGGAATAGCATTTTCTGCATGTGGTTGTCAAGCATCTCAGTCTGTTTATGCACTAAATGTATCTTCTTCTTCTCATTCTCATGAGTGACTCATTGATTATGGAGCTTCTTATCACATGGCCAAAAACAAAGCCACGTTTTCTTCTTTAAATGATTGTAACACCATAAATATATATGTTGGTGATGATAGATCTCTTAGTGTTGTAGGGACTGGAACTGTTCATCTAGGAAATGGTCAATTTAATGATGTATTACGTGTTCCAACCTTATCCTGCAACCTTCTATCTGTATATCAGATAACTCATTCACTTGAAGGTAAAATCATTGAATTTTCACCTCACGATGTTGTAATTAAGCACCTAAGAGATCCTAGACAGATTTTAGCTACTGGCATTGTTGATGATTCTACAAGGTTGTATAAGTTTAACAACTTTGGGTCATCAAATCTTCCCTCGGTATTTGTTGTTCATAATGATGAAGTGAGAAAACTTTGGCATGAGTGATTTGGTCACTTAAACCATCGCTCCCTTCAGAATCTACATAAAAGAATATGGTGACAGGTCTTCCAATGGTATCTTGCAGAGATGGTGTTTGTTCCGAATGTGTACTCGGAAAACATCATTGGGATAATTTTGAAAAATGTGCCTCTTGGCATGCCTCAGCCCCTTTACAGTTTGTGCATAGTGATTTATGTGGTCCACTTCTGGTTGTTTCATTCTCTAGCTACAAGTATTTCTTAACTTTCATTAATGATTTCTCTAGACGCATTTGGGTATACTTTTTAAAATCAAGAGTGAAGTATTTAACATGTTCTTAGCCTTTAAGGCCTTTGTTGAAAAACAATCTGGACATCAAATTCTTAATCTAAGATCTGATAATGGCGGAGAATATGTTAACAACAAATTCATCAACTTTTGCACTGAGAATGGAATTCAAATGCAACATATTGTTCCATATACTGCACAACAAAATGGTGTAGCTGAAAGGAAGAATCACACCTTAAAGGAAATGGCTAATTGTATGCTTCAATCTAAAGGACTTAGTCTTAATTTTTGGGCAGAAGCAATTAACTGTGCATATTACATAGTAAATGGCACTCCTAAAGTTTTAAAGAATATCACTCCATAAGAAGCATGGAGCTCAATTAAACTTCTTTGTCTTTTGCTAGACTTCTAAGTTCCTCGGCTACGGCCTAAACCTCTCTAACCATGGCAACAATCTCTCCCTCTCCTTTTCGATTCCTTTTCTTATTCTTCAGTTGCAATTTACGACCCATGACTATTATTATTCATTTTCTTTTAGTTGCTTTGTTGATTGCATAAGGCTCTCTCCCATATCGCCTCTGAAAAAATAATAAATAATAAAAATAAATAAATAAATAATAAATAAAAATTAATTAAAAATAAAAATAAAAATAAATATATATATATATATAATATATATATATATATAATATATATATATAATAATATATAATTTTCAATATGTACTTTCATAAGGCACAATCTTAACCTTAAAGACTATCATGTTAAACCAAAAAACGAAATAATTTTATAAAGTGACAAATTTTACAAAACCCTAAATTCTTTTGTCATAAAACTTTTTTTTTCTTAATTCTCTTTCAATTAAAAAATCTCAATGAGAAAAAACACCCTTATACCAAACTATTTAAAAAACATCCTTATACATATACTTGTTTTTTTTTTAATTAAAAAAATATATAAAATAAATAAAATATCTTCCATATATCTTTAGACCCTTTAACAAAAAAATTCAAAAACTTCTTTAATTGAAACACCTTCGGAATAAGGTCAAACCTTGTTAAAAAGTCACATATCTCCTTAAGACTTGTGCACTAAATGAATAGCATGCATGCTAAATGACTTTTCATATCCTTCGATTGGTGAATGGTGAATTCAACTTATTCCTTCAGCGGCTACTGTAAGAGGAGTTTGCGACCTTCACGTGATGTCGGTTTTCCCAGACGTAATTAAAATGGAATTTATTAATGCTTGTATTTTCTAGTCGTGCAACTCTGCGGCTCTCTTAACCACCAACCACGGCTTTGCAATTTATTAATGCTTGTATTTTCTAGTCGTCCAAATCTGTTCGACGGGGGATGGAGGATTAGTTGATTACAGGGGCGGCTAGGATGGTGGATTAGTCGCTGGCAGTGGCGGCTAGCTGACAATAAGGAATTCACGGCTCTTAAATAATCAAAAAATAATAAACTGTGCGGCTTCAAATTCAGAAGTCCATTTTAGCTGCTTCGAGATGAGTAACGCAACTCCGCAAATATCTTGGATTCCATGAAGTAGTAAACTTAATTAAGATACTTCCAAAATTTGCAATCCATATAAGTTCAGCACCTTTATCAACATAAGGTAACCCTGTGCTGCTTTACTACAGAGTTGGCGTTTTATTTAGCCGTACTGTGTTTCTGCTGGAAGCTGAGAAAGATGGAAGTGGAGAAGGTGCTTCATATGAACGCGGGGCTTGGAGACTCCAGCTATGCTAAAAATTCCACTCGCTTCCAGGTTTCCAATTTTAATATACCATCTTCTATCTTACGTTTTAAAATAAATTATATATCGTCTCACTATTGATAGTAATGCAATATTGCAGAGGAGAGGATTAGAATTTGTGGAGCCCATCATGGAGGACAACATTTTATCCATGAACATGAAGATGTTGATGCAATGCAAGACAGTTTGCATCGCAGATCTTGGTTGTTCATCTGGCCCCAATGCTCTCATTCCCGCGGAAAACATAACAAAGACCCTCAAAGCCAAATATTTATCTGCGGGCATGGCTGTTCCGCAGTGCCAAGTATTCTTTAACGATCTTCCTGCTTCTGATTTCAATTCACTCTTTAGAAGTTTGCCTTCTTTTTCAGTAAATATTGATCATCAGAATGAAGAGGGAGTAGCAGACAGATCATATTTCGCAGCAGGCGTACCAGGTTCATTCTATTGCAGGCTATTTCCAGACAAGGCTCTCCATTTCGTTCATTCTTCCTTTAGTCTTCATTGGCTCTCCCAAGTATGTTTTGGTAATCTTGTTTTTTCATTTTTATTTTGATTTCAGTAATGAGAATTTGAACCTTAAATTTTATGGTTTTACATAATACAGCCCTAACACAAACATAAATATTATTAAAATAAATCCACTTAATCCACAACCTTAACCCAGTTTTTGTGTTATGATCAGGTTCCTGCTGATATTTCAAAGAAAAATTCAGTGGCATGGAATAAGGGGAAAATCTTCTGTGGAGGACCTAGGGCTGTTGGGGAAGCGTATTCTCGTCAATTTCAGAAAGATTTCAATACGTTTCTGAGAGTCCGGGCATCGGAGGTGGTTGAAGGAGGCCGGATGTTTTTGGTGTTAATAGGTCGAACAACTCAGGATCCAAGCGATCAGGGTTTCCTTGCCTTCCACTGGGAAGCGTTAGAGAGCAGTTTGAATGAATTCGTATCTCAGGTAATTTTATATTATTGCTTTTAGCTTCAGTTTGAATGGGTTTGATCTTGAATTCAAATGGTTATTGAAAAGTTTACTATTTGTGCAGGGGTTGATCGAGGAAGAGAAGATTGACTCATTCAACGTCCCCTTGTATGCTCCATGTCCAGAAGAAATGAGCGGAGAAGTAGAGAGACAGGGTTCATTTGAAATACTACGATTGGAGCTCCAGAGAAAATCAGAGGCACTTACCGAGGAGCAGATGGAAGCCATGAGAGGCTCGGCTTCTGCAAAGGCTGCAGTTGGCAAAAAAGATGCGAAGATATTGAGAGCAGTGCTGGAAAGTCTGTTGAAACACCATTTTGGAGAAGAAATAATGGATGCGTTGTTTGAGAGGTTCGGAGAAATAATTGGAAAGATATACAGTACTGAACGCAATATGGGATGTGCAGAGAAAGGAGGATATCTGTTTCTAGTACTCGAGCGTAAATGACTTGAAGTTCGAGTTATGTTGTATGATGTTTTTAGGCAGTTTCCCGATGCAGTCTTTCACCTGAGTCTCTCGGTTTATAGTATAGTGTAATTGATAAAAATTGATAGGTTTTTTTTTTAATAATTTTGGTAAGAATATAATTTGCATATGTTAAATTGGTAAAGTGTTTTAATTTTAGGTTAAATTGTTGTTAAAAAACCTATTTTAAAGATACAAAATTTATATTTTTTAAATTGATTTTTACTTTAAATATTAATTTATTTTAATTTTGATCTACTAATATTTAGAGATTAGTTTTTAAATGAAATTTTTTTAAAAAAAAATAAAATAAAATAAAATAATAAAATAAATAAAATAGATTTGATCTTTTGGACACTGTTACACCGGGTGTTAATATGGTTTGAATGTTAATTTATCTTTAAACAAGTTTGCAATGAAAAATAGTCCTGGTCACTTAAGTGGATTATTATGTTTTAGAAGAATTGCAAATGATGGGTAGTAAGATTTAGTCTGACATTTACACTTTCATCTTACTTGATAATATGAATGATATTGTGTTTTTACTATTTTGTTTTATTTGATTGAAAATATTTTGTTAAATCATGTTTTAAATATATGGTTTCATATTAAATTTATTTAAATTATTTTCCATACTGTTAGATTAGCTTCACAGCTATGCAGCGAAATTTTTTATATATTATTACCGCTCCTGCTTGCAAAAAATAAATTTGAGAATGACAAATTCTAAGCTTAATTTATTTCTTTGAATTATGTTTAATATTACATGAGCCATAAAATAGTTTTTTAAAAATAGATGGTTTATGAAATCAGAAATTGGAGACTATCATTTGTAAAATATAATAAAATGAACGATAAATAATTTGTTACCATGATATCTGGGTTACAAGAGTTTTTAAGAGTTTAATTGAGGAGTTCTAATATGCCTTTAAACCAGTGAGAAGTGTTACCATACTTTGTCACTACATAGAACTAGAATCTTTTATGACACTCAACACATAAGAATTGGTTATACCATATAATTTGAAATTATTATGGCTAAAAGAACAATAAGTCACTTTTAAAAACCACGAATGATTTTAGTTTTATTAAAAAATAAGAATATGTTATGATCTAGATAACTATTCAAATTATCTAGATGATAACATTTTTAATCATTTATAAAACTCATATCATTTTGGGATCTTAAATTTTAAAAAATATACATAAATATTTGTTTATAAAATTTATTAAAAAAAATTGGAAAAATATAAATTTATTAAAAAAACTAAGAATAATTAAATCAGAAATTAAGTTGGTGTATGACATTTTTATCTTTATGAAATAAATATTGTAAGTTAGTATAGTCATTGCCCCTCAAATGGAAATTATAATTCCTACCATTTAAGTGGATTAAGAGGTAAATACTAGGACAAATTTTTAATGGGTATTAAACATGATAAATGGTAAGACTACACATTTATATTTTTACTCACTCTTGTTAAAGTGTTTCAAGAAAACATAAAAACACAAATAATGGTGTAGTAACTTTTCCTAAGTACATTTATTTGCATCTTATTTCTATCTATTTTTTATTTAAATATGTGCTTAAATTATGGTGGGCATTAAATAAGGTAAATATTTAATTTTATGTGGTTTTCTTATGAAGCTTAACCATGAAAACTCATTGCACAAATATCTAAAAACTACGCACCCAAAAATTATGGCAAAAAATTTGAGGCAGTTATCCACATGATTGTGCAAATGATACAATAAGACCTTCAATTTCAATTTATGGTCCAATCAAATATTTGAAAAATTAATGTTTGTAATAATATTGAAAAAAATATATTTGGTTTTCAAAGTTAAACATTATAACTTGCATTGGTCAATATTAAATTAGTAGTGTCCTCCTTTGATAAGCAAAGACTAACAAGGAACTCTCATCTTCATAAATATTTGTTTGCTAAAATATAAATAATAAAAAAGTGTATATACTCTACCCTTTTTAACACGTCTTCTTAATCATTTAACCCACTCAAAATAATATTTTATATTTAAAATTATAAAATTTTAATGTAAATAAATTTATAAATTTTAAATTAGATTTATTATTCCATATAAATATAATTTTAAATTTATAATTTTATTTTTTTATACCACAATAATTTTTTTTAAAAAATTATAACATTAATTAGAGCCAAACACAAAGATATCCTTTAATTTAAATTAAATTAAATGTAATTACAATATACTTATTATAAGTTATATACCTTTATGTAATTACATGTTATAGTTATACTTGTCTTTTATTTCATTATTGTGGCCATACAATTTTTTTCGGAGTTATTGACATAGTTTACATTATCAAAAAAACATTATTTTTAGCCCAAAGATATCGTTGTTCATATTGTAAAAATTGTTCATTGTATTCAAAAAAATCTTATGAAGAAATGAGTTAAGAGAAACTCCTAGAACATATAAAAGTGTTTCCAAAAGAATAAGATTCATGTATAGATGTAAAGATTTCAATTAAAATTGTTAATGATTTTTTTTAATTAAATTTTTTCAACTTATGAAGTAAATTGTAAGATTCATAAAGTTTTCAAAAATATTTCTAAATTACTATAAAATATTTCAAGCATATTGACATAAATATTATTATCATAGAAACAATATTAAACAATGTTTAATATTAAATAACAATGGTATCATATAACCTTAAACCACTTATTAAGCTATCCATCTCACCCATCACTCCATACATCCCCTCTTCACCTTCTTGTTATATTCATTCACCAAATACAGGTGAACATGGAGTTATAAGAATATTGAAAATATTTCCTTTTCTAGGCATGGGTGTTCAAAAATAAGTAACTAAATACCCAATTACCCAATGAAAAGATATCAAGGAATCATTAAAGTTAAATGGGGAGTCATACAAAGATTTTGTGTTGATTAATAAGATGGGGAGAAAACTATGGAGAGTTTGAAATGGTTAGCCATTTTTATATGCTTGGAAGGTTAATTGTACATAGGAAAATATGGGGAGAAATTTGCGGAGAGTTTGAAGTGGTTAGTCATTTTTATAGGCTTGGAAGGTCAATTGTACATAGGAAATGTTTTGGGGATCAACTTGGAGCCTCTGAACAATCCAAAGTGAAGTTTTGATCGTAATTCAATTGAATCAATATTGTGCCCTTGACTTCTAATTTGATTTTTTTATTATATTTAAAAATTAGGAATATATACATTTTTCCAACAGAAAAATCATAACCTTTTTATTAAAAATTTATTCAAAAGTTCTATATAGGTACATGCTTGAGCCATTCAACATAAGTCTCTAATATAGCATGAGAATACAAAAAATTGGGCTTTATAGGAACAATTCAACCCAAAATATAAAAAAATGATCAACAATTGGGAATATATTAATTTGCATTCTCTTTTATTACTTTTATTTATAAATTTATTGGATTGTTTATTCCACACATTTACCCCTTTATGTGGTGGGTTACTTCTAGATTTAGGGCATGGTGTATAAAGCATGGTGATTTATGAATTTTAAGGACCTTATACCTAGCCCACTCACCCCAAAGCTATATGTCATGTATAATGGATAATAGATGGTTGTCATATTTTTTCTCTATGATCTATGATTTTCTGTCATCATAGATTTGACTACACTTTCTATTTATTTTATGAAATTTTAATACAATGACAAAAAATCATACATGTAAATTTCAGTTAAAGATTGAAAAATGAGATAAATCCATATTGAATAGGGTCACGGTTCATAGAAGTTTCCTTATTTTGGTCTTCAATTTAAGATAATAATTACCCATTTTTCAACTTAATTTACATAATTATATATTATTATTATTATTATTATTATTATTATTATTATTATTTTAGTTAATATTAAATCCATACAATTACTAATAGTTATAATCCCTAGATCTATTAATATTTGTTAACATTTTACTCATTATTATTATTATTTTTATCTTGGCAAAGACTAATTCTATTAACTGAAAAGTAAAATAATATTACAAGGAGTTGAGGCCTCAAATAACAGTACCCGAGAGCACTCAACGCAGCAAAACTGCCCCAGTATAGGAAGAACCTAGGAAGACCAGTTACAGAAAGCTAGAAAATAGATGCAGAACCCAAAGATAGACCAGTATAACATAAGAAGAGACGTGAAAGCAAGACAGACACTTTCCTTGGCTAACCAGAAGATCATTATACTACCACTGCCCGAGAGGAAAAACAAAACCATTTGGATGAAGATGCTGAACCATGACTGCAAACAAAACTGCCTCAAAATGGTCATCTGAGGCGTCAGCAAAACCAAAAAAAGAAAGTTTGAACAGACCCAGGTGGCCTTAAACATCCACGTCCTCACTAGGAGGCATCTCCACCACCGGACACGCACTGCCAATCCACAAATATTCGCTTCCAGCCTTCTCGCCCGCTGGGTTTGCCGTCGGATGATGAGTGGCTTTGGAATTCCCTTCCCTGACCGCCGGGACAATGTCTTCAAGAGGCGGAGTAACGCTAGGAGCGTCAACCTCTCCGAGCCTCTCTCCTTTTCGTTTCTTTGGTCTTCCCCCATTCGTAAATTGCTCACTGCTTTGAGAAGGCTCAGAAGCCACGCACACCAGAGGATAAAGTTGGTTTTCTTCTTCCAAAAGGATAATAGTGATATGAGCGGTGATCAATGGCCTATTGAGATTGTTTTGGAACTTGAAGTGCATGGTTTGAAATGCACTGTTTGGAGTCGGCCTGCGAGCAGGGCTAGGAGGAGGCACATTCACCGGAGAGGAGGGGAAATTAACAAGAGACAGGGCAGGGTCCACAGAACAGCTTGCCTTCGAACGCCTTCGGCTACCACGGCGCCCCCCAGAACGATTCCTCACACTCTAGCGAACCATATTGAGGTGCATAGGGGGAGGCACAGAACAACCAGGGACAATGACAGGAGGGCAATAGGACTGCACCGGGCACCAATTCGAGCGCACAAGATAGGCTTGAGAGGACGATGAGGGCCTCCCAATTCGAAATTCCAAAGCAGTAAAAAGCTTACTGCTGATAGAAAAGTTTAACCTGCCATCAAGACCCTTAACATAATAAGACCACAGCCAGGATAACAGGGTATAGACATGAAGCTTGCCTCTGTGAGCAGAGACCTGCTTTCCCCCAAAATCCGCAGCAAACCAGAGCCTGGAGCATGAAGGTTGAACATTAATTGTGGGGAGAATAATCAAGAGCGCCATGATTATAACCACCATTGCTTCACCTTGAACAGAGCAAACCATTAATGCAGAGATCCTACCAAATCTGCCCTTCTTAAGTTTATCCTTCTTGCGCCGGGTGAAATCCTAGGAAGCCACGCTGCCCTGCAGCTGGCAGTACCAAACCTTAATGTCTGTTATGAAGAGCATTAAGTTCATCATAATCACCCACATCCGGGGATTTTACTCATTATTATTATTATTATTCCCTAAATTTATTTTTTTTAACTCAAATTTGATTAACATTTTATTTAAAATAACACACAATACCAACCAAAAAGTATTAAAATAATTTTCATTTGTAGCATTCTAAACTTTAATGACATTCAAAACATTATAAAATATAATGATATCAACCCTAATACATTGAATAATTATTTATCTAATAATATTATTATAATTAAATAATTTAACTAGTCAAATCTAGTATAAGATAATTATTTAAATTTAAGTAGTAAGTTTATGTTCACATTAAATATCTTTACTAATAAATTTATGATGATGATGATGATGGTTAACGTCCGCTGAGACCAAACATTGGTCTATCGGACCTAAAGAAACAAATTATTTATTTTTATTTAAGATTTTATTCCTATGCTCAAAAAGCTTAGAGAGAAGCCTCCCGAGCTCACTATAATTTTGACATTGTAAAAGGTTAGGAAGGTCATTATTGTAATAAAGATTATGAAACTAAGATCTAATGTGGTTGTACGCAATGCACTCTAAGAGGAAGTGGTTTTCATCCTCGATGTTCCTATTCTCACATATATAGCAGATCCTTTCCATCCATGGCGTTTTAGGAACTGCCCAACGACCTGTTTCACTATGGAGCTCATGAGAATTCGTTCTAGTCTTTGCTATATTAATTTTCTTCTTTGAGCTAGTTAAAATAGAGAGATACTTTTGATCTTCTAGGGTGGGGTTGATGACCTTCTTATAATAACTTAATTTTCTTTTAGCCGATAAATGTTTCTCACACCACAATTTTTCTTTGAACTTAGAAGTAACAATATCTTTAATGTTATTTATGTTTTACAATGCATCATTCTCATTGATCTCCCAATAGTTTAACCAGGCCCTTGTGTCTTTATTCCACCCCCGATTGAGCCTTAGGTGGTTTTGGCTGGAATTTAAGTTTGTGCTTGTATAGCAGAAACCTAATCATAGCTAGGCTCTCAATAGGGGAAATACCTGCTTCTATAAGGAGAATAGGGTAGGGTGTATTACTTTTGATTTTCATGTTATAAGTTATAAAATGCTTCTGGATTTTCTCAATCTTTCTCCATGATTCTCTAGAGATGCTGCAACCCCAAACCGCACAGCCATATAAGATAACAGGAGTGACTAAAGTTTCAAAGAGGAACCTCTTTTTATCCCACATTACGAGGTTTGCTATTTTACAATTATTTTAAAGACCAAAAATAAGCTTTCCACCCCCCATTAATCCTTTTTCAATGCTATGGTTCTAGTTGAGCTTGTGATGAATATCAATTCCTAGGTACTTGGAAGAATACACTTCCTCCAAGTTATTATTGTCATACATAAAATTATTGTAAGTGTCTTTCTTGGAATTGATAATCATAACTTTTGTTTTGTCAATGTTAACAGTTGTTAGGATATTCTGACACATAGGAATAGTTAAGTATAACTTGGTCTAGTCTAGAGTTAGGTAAAGTGTGTTTCTTTACTATGTACATTTATAACTTACAATCCGACGGTCACGATATGTAGTGATCCAACAGTTCATTCTCTCCTCGGTATTACCGACACTTGATCCGTGGCTTAACACCTTATTGGTCCATGAATTCTATTTAAAGCGCATGGAGGGTCATTTGTAGGTTAACCGTTCACGAGAGAAGCTTATGTAAATTTTCATTCTTTTATTAATAAATTGCCTAAAGTGGCCACGTTGGCTCACGCCGTGGACTGTTTCCCTCTTTGAGGGTTTTAACCACGTCAAAAATACTGGTGTATTGATCTGTGATCTGTTTGTGAGCGGTGTCCTTTGGTGCTTTGATACCATGTAGGAATTTACAGGATAGAGCAGAAATCCTTAAGAAGCCTGAGTTGCTTATGAAGATCAAATGGGCACCTTGCCAAAAGAACAATATCATCAACATAGAGAAGAAGGATGACGACTATCCCAGCTAAGATCGTGCCATCACATCCTACTTCCTCTAAATAGCCTTCAAGCTTATCGATGTAAATGCCAAATAGGGTAAGGGAGAGGGGGCAACCTTGTTTAACTCTGATGTTACACTTAATATCTCTCGACCACCCCTCATTGCTCTTTAGCTTGGCAATTACATTCTCGTATAACCTTATAGCGGCAGCTCTCAACTCGAGAGGAACCTTTAGCTCTTCTAATCTATTCCAAAGGTTGTATCTAGGAACCGTATCGAAAGCCTTTCTAAAGTCCACAAAGCAACAAAATAAATTTTATTTATCATTACAACATTCCTCCGCAATGATCCTAAGCGTAACAAGGTGGTCTGTTGTTGAGTGATGCCTTCTGAAACCTGCTTTGCCTTTAGCCCGCTTACCTTCACTTTCAAGCCTATGCTTATATTAATTAGTTACCCAAACCATTAATAATAAAAATAATATTATTATTATTATATTATAATAATAATAATAATAATATATTTAATATT
>APFE031214251.1:24604-50501 GCA_000404065.3 Pinus taeda | reverse complement strand
AAAATAGTAAACTGTGCTATAATTAAGGAAACTGAAAGAACTGAAAGAAGCACTAGAGGGGATCCACGTGGAATTAGCGGGTGGCCACCAATATCCACCTGGATGAGAATAATCATCACAGCCAAATATCCTCAAATGTGAATAGTCACAAGGCTGACTTGTCCAAACTTCTTCAGGAATTTTACAATCAATTGCTACTGAAGGTGATTTGTTAACTAAATAACAAGCAATAGATACTGCTTCTGCCCACAACTCCTTTTGCAAGTTAGCATTGTTGATCATGCTTCTGGCTCTTTCCATAAGAGTCTGATTCATATGCTTAGCAACAACATTTTGCTGAGGAGTATAAACAACATTTTTGTGTCTAACAATTCCCTCATCCTTATAGTATTGTTCAAATTCAACTGAAGTGAACTCACCACCATTGTCAGTTCTTAAGCATTTAATAGATTTGCCTGTTATTTTCTCTACCATTACTTTAAATTGTTTAAAGACATTTAATACATCAGCTTTCCTTTTTAGCATATAGACCCAAACTTTCCAGGAGTAATCATCAATAAACGTTAAAAAATACAGTTCACCTCCATATGACATAACAGGGGAAGGCCCCCACAGATCAGAATGAATATAGTGTAAAACATCTTTACTATTATGATTTCCAACTTTAAATCTCTGTTGACACTATTTTCCATACACACAATGTTTACAGAAATCTAAATTTAAGGATTTCAGACTGTGAAGAGATTTACATTTCATCAATATCTGAAGACCTTTCTTGCTCATATGACCCAATCGCTGATGCCATAGACGAGTACCTGCTTCTTCCTTTTCTGATGCAACTGCTGCTTCACTAATCTGAGTACTTCCTTTTAACCTGTGAAGATTTCCGACCTTTTCTGCTTTCATAACCACAAGTGCTCCTTTAAAGACTTTCAAGATGCCATCCTGACCTGTAAACTTATAACCATCTGAATCCAAAACTCCCAAAGAAATCAAATTTTTCTTCAAATCACGTACATGTCTAACACTAGTTAATGTTCTAACTGTGTTATCATACATCTTAATCCTGATATCTCCCATGCCAACAGTCTGGCATGACATATTATTACCCATAAACACAGAACTACTGTTTACATTTTCATACGAGGTAAACCAATTTCTATGTGGGCACATATAAAAGTTCGTCTATCATACCTAAATCGACCTGATTCGCTTCATTCTTTGGGTTTTTAGATTCCTTTCGTTTCCAACAGTCCTTCTTCAAGTGTCCAACTTTATTGCAGTTCCAACATTTTGCCTTACACTTCCTTCCCTTTGATTTCGATCTAGAAGTCCCCTTTGGTTTTTCTCCTCTTTCCTTTGAGCGTCCTCTAGCTACCATGGCTTCTGATGCAGCTGTTTCAGTGCTGGATTTCCTTCGTACTTCTTCAGACAGGAGAGCTCCCACGACTAATTCAAACTTCAAAGAATCAACAATGCTCAAGCTGATTGAAGTTACGAAGTGATCCCATGATTCAGGCAGAAAACACAGCAAAGTTATTGCTTTATCTTCTTCTTGTATTTTAACTTCCATATCTGTTAATTGACATATTAGTGTGTTAAAAACATTCAAATGTTCTGCAACGTTTGAACCTTCTTTCATTCGAAGACTGTATAACTGTCTTTTCAGATAAATTATGTTGGTTAATGACTTTGTCATATAGAGTTTTTCAAGTTTTTCCTACAATCCCGATGCCGTAGTATCTTCAACAATGTTGAAGAGAACTTCATCCGCTAGGCATAACCGGATGGTACTGAGAGCTCAGGCATCCAAGTCCTCCCAGTTTGAAGTAGTCATGGTTGCAGGTTTCTTAGTTGCCCCATCCAATGCCTTGTGCAACCCTTGTTGCACAAGCAGATCCCTAACCTTCAATTTCCAAAGAGCAAAATTGCTCTTTCCGGTGAATTTCACCACCTCGAATTTTGCATTCGACATCTTGGCCATTTTTCTAGGATTTCAATCTTCAGTCCTTAAACTAGGGTTTTTCCTTTTTAGAAAAAATAGTCTGTCTTTGAACTAGAGTTTATATTTCTCTTTCAAAAAATAATAATTTTCCTTTATTTACAGACCCTTTCTTGCAAACCCCTTGCAAACCCCTTTGTTATTCAAACAAAAAAACCCTTCCTTTTTTTTTTTTACAATATTTGTAAAAAAAAAAAAAAACCACCCTTTTCAATCTGCTGTCTTTGAAAAAAAAACTTTCTACACGCTGTCTTTGCTTCAAAAAAAAATTCTACAAACCCACCCTTCCTTTTTTTTTCTACAATATTTGTGTAAAAAAAAAACCACAACTTGACTTGATTTCAATCTTCAGTCTTTGTTTAAAAAAAAAAAATTCTGCTGAAAATAAACAAGTCTGGAAACTCTGCTCAATACCTAGATTTCACGCAGGCTCTGTCTTCTCAGGTCGCCTTCTCTTATGCAGAACACACAGTTAGAGTTTGGTCTTCACGCAGGTTTTCTCAGGGTCACGCAGCAAATAAGAAGTCTTGGTCTTCAAGTCAGTACGCAGATAACGCACAACCGAGTTTGGTCTTCAGGGACAACACCTTCACGCAGGTCTTCTCAGGTTCACGCAACAAATAAAAAGTCTTGGTCTTTAGGCCAGCAGGCAGATAACGCACAATTGAGTTTGGTCTTCAAGGACAACACCTTCACGCAGGTCTTCTCAGGTTCACGCAGCAAATAAAAAGTCTTGGTCTTCAGGCCAGCAGACAGATAACGCACAACCTCTTTTCTTCAACGCCCAGGCTCACCGCCCTCGGAGCTTTGATACCATTTGTTGTAACAAAATTGAAATAATGAAGGAAAAACAAGAAAACTTAACCGAATAACCAAGACAAGAAATTGAATGGATTGGAATTTGTTATTTAACAACGATTCTCCGCACATTACATTTCATGGGCATTTGATAGTTTTATATCATGAACTGTCGTTACATAACTAATATATCGGTATAAAACCATCTAGTTACATTTACCCAAAATTACTAATTCGTTGTCAAACTAACAACAAATATTACCTAATTTAGCCCAAAAAGAAAGCATTAGCTGTACTAAATATGAAGGCGGATCCATATGCATTGCTGGGTTTTTGACCTAATCCATTTTCTATGATGAGAGTCGTGGTAAGGTATTTAACCCTTCGCCTCATTAGGTATTCAAGCCTTCAATTTCTTTGATATTAATAAAAAAGTTATACCAAGTGATTTGGGTTTTTCACTAGCTGATTTAAAACTGTATTTAATAAGCTCTTGGTGTTCCATTACGGTAAAGCTCCGACTTGAATTTTTAAAATAAAAAAAAATTGTGGTGAATGTTGAAACAAAATAACATTCTTTCACTTAATCCAAACATCTTAGATTAAATAACCACAAACGTGTTATATTAAATATGGACTCAAAATGCAACCCAACAAAAATAAGAGGAGAAGAAAGGACACTTACGAAAATGAGTACAACATAAAATGAAAAATAGAACAAATGTGAAATTCTAGGCTTGCTTTCAGCGTGCGTGAAATGTCTGTTGATCCAGGTCCAAAGTAAAATGGATTTATTTTATTATAAACCTGATGATCTTAATGAAAATATAAAATTGTATTTTGACTTCGGTTTTCATGGAGACGAAGTATGAACCTTATGGGTGTCTTAATGAAAATATAAAATTGAGTTTTGACTTGGATTTTCATGGATGCGAAGTACAGAAAAAGGATGGCAAGAAAAAATTTCAAACTTTTTGGTCAATTCTTCACCATGGCACTATGAGATTTGTACATCTTGAATTATTTCGGGGAAAAATTATTTGTAAAAAATTTAGTAGGGATAAAATCTAAACATATATATCTCATTGATAAAAGGAATATGTTATTCTCTAAAATTTTAGAGAATAATATATTGAAAATTTTAAGACCCGATCATTGGCATAGTTGGGCTTGAGAGAATTCGAGTGTGTGGAAAGAGTTGTAAGGAAAGCAACTCCGAATTTTAGTTGGTTCGACCTCCCAACCTCATTTTGAGGGCCTAAGAGTTAACAGGAAGCAAGGAAGTGGACTGGAAATAAGTGAAGAACCCGACCCGACCCAACAGTATAGAAACTACGAAGATGCATAAGTTATGTATACATAACTCTGATTGACCTATATAAAAGTTTTTTATTACATTGGTCAAAAAAGCTAATAAAAAGTGATAGACTTAGTATCTTCAACATATACTCCGAAAACAATACACTATAAATTTTCATTTACTGCTACATTTTATAAGTCATGAAATCAATACTCCACTCCTAGTTCAACTTTCATACTAAGTATGAAATAGTTTTTCAATTAGCAACAAATTACTTTTATATTATTTCAAGATCAAAATCCAATATTAAATGCATCTTATAAATATAATCATTTAAACACAACATAAAAACCACACTAATGAAAATAAATCAATATTAAAACTCCCATTGCATTTTTCCCTCTCGTAGTTGGATTTTCATGGATACGAAGTACAGAAAAAGGATGGCAAGAAAAAATTTCAAACTTTTTGGTCATTTCTTCAACATGGCACTATGAGATTTGTACACCTTGAATTCAATTATGTAGGGAAAATTATTTATAAAAATTTCAGTATAGATAAAATTTAAACATATATATCTCATTAATAAAAAGAATATGTTATTCTCTAAAATTTTAGAGAATAATATATTGAAAATTTTAATATTCAAAATTGGGTTTGAGGAGAAGTCGGGTGCGTGGAAAGAATTGTAAGGAAAGCAACCCCGAATTTTAGTTGGGTCGACCTCCCAACCTCATGTTGAGGGCCTAAGAGTTAGCAAGAGGCAAGGAAGTGGACTAGAAATAAGTGAGGAACCCGACTCAACCTGACCCCGCAGTATGGAAGCTACGAAGATGCATGAGTTATGTATACGTAACTCTGATTGGGCTATATAAAAGTTTTTTATTACATTTTCCAGAAAAACTAATAGAAGGTGATAGACTAATATTAGATTTTGCTCTTGAAATAATATCAAAAGTAATTTGTTGCTAATTAAAAGACTATTTCATTATGGATATAATTATTTAAACACAACATAAAAACCACACTAACCACACTAATGAAAATAAATCAATATTAAAACTTCCATTGCATTTTTCCCTTTGGTAGACGAGAAATGTGCTATGGTATTTAACATCGACATTATTCTGATACCTAGGTTTCTATCAACATGTCCATAAATTTGACATGTCGCATAACAAATGACAGGTACCAAATTACTGAATCATATGCATTTGCCACCTGCTATATGAATTTCACTATGGATCTGATAAGGATGCCTTTCATTCTCTGAGAGATATATTTTGAAAACCAAATGTTCAGAATTTGTCTAGAAGTGTTGTTGCTAAGGGAAAAATGAATTAATTCAAATTTATTTTTTAGCATGTTTAAAAGTGTTATCGCCAAGTGCACAAGGATTTAGTCTGAATTTGTTTTTTTAGCAGGAGAATGGCTCAACTTGAAGATGTTGAAAACTCACTAGATGCCCACCTGAAACTTACTTTGATGCTGCTCATCTTTTCTGTCATTGTTAATAAATATGTCGTTACTTGTTCCCTGTAATTCTTTTCACTTGTTGCAAACATTTCAAGATTAAACTATTTTGGATTTGGAATTGATTTTACTGATAAAATATGCAATGTTTTATATTAAGTGAAATGAAACCCACTGGTCAGCTCTACGAAAGAGAGTCTGAACCAGGAGAGTCTGGATCTGCAAAATGCTCTACATTGCTCATTTACATTACACAATATATAGTAATCACAGATTTAGGGAAGTTAGAACCATAACCTAAAAAATAGAAACTAATTCCTATCCTTAGGTCTTGTAAACCAACTCGCTATTCTAAGATATTCTCCATTATCTCTAACACTCCCCCTTAATGGATAAGGGGTTCACAAATATGCCTAACATCTCCCTAAACATTTCAAACTTGATTTTTCCAAGAGGTTTAGTGAAAATGTCTGCAACATTATCACATGTATTACAATATACCAAATGGATTTCTTTGGATTGCACTTTCTCCCTAATGAAGTGGAATTGTGTATCAATATGTTTAGTGTTTTTGTGGAACACTGGATTATTAGCAAGTTTGATTAAAATCTGATTGTCGCATCTGATTATTATTGCGTCTATCTGTTCTTCCTCGACATCTTGGAGAAGTCTCTGCAACCAAATTGCCTCACATGTTGTTGCACACATGGCTTCATACTCTGCTTCCACTGAGGACAAGGAAATTGTGTTCTATTTCTTGCTGCTCCATGTAATCACCCCGGATCCAATGTTGAATTCATATCCTATAATGGATCTGCGATCGTCTACATTTTCAGCCCAGTCTGAATTTGTAAATCATGTCACTCTAACATCAGAGGAGTCAGTATAAATAATAACATAGTATACAATACCTTGTAGATACCTCAAAACACTTTTCACTGCATTCCAATGACTTTCAAGTGGCTTGGACATATATTGACTTAGCACACTGACTGCATAAGCCAAATCTAATCTAGTAGTGGTCAAGTAGATTAGGCTCCCAACCAGCTGTCTGTAAAGTGTTGCATTTGCCTCTTTAGAGCCATCCTCACTCCGCAATTTGATGTTTTGCTGTAATGGTACTGTTGTTGACTTACATTGATCCATCCTAAATCTTTCTAATAGTTCTTTGACATACTTTCCCTGGGAAAAAAATGTTTTTCCTGAATCTCTCCAGATCTCGAGACCCAAACAGTATCTTAATTCACCAAGGTGTTTCATTTCGAACACCTGTGACATTTGTTGCTTGATTTCTTTGATCAAATATGTAGCATCACCTGTAATGATCAAATCATCTACATACAAAGAAATCATCACTATGCACCCTTGTTCATCTTGCATGGTATAAAGATTAGGGTCATTTTTGCTTATGTTGTAGCCAAATTGTAGAAAAATCAATCTTTTCATACCAAGACCAAGGTACTTGCTTTAGTCTGTAAAGTACTTTCTTTAACCTACAGACTAAATGTTCTTTCCCTTTCTCGACAAACCCTTTAGGTTGCTCTAAATAAACCTCTTCTTTCAATTCTCCATTTAAAAATGCAGACTTTACATCTAGTTGATGAATCATCGAATGCTTCTTAGTAGCTAAAGAAATCAACATTTTGATGGTATTAACTTTAGCTACAGGGGCAAAGGTTTCTTCATAGTCAATACCTTCTTTTTGTGAATACCCCTTTGCTACCAATCTAGCTTTTATTTTTTCTATTGTTCCATTTGCATTAATCTTCGGTTTGTATAACCATTTACAACCTATATTTTGTTTTCCTTTAGGAAGTTCCACTAGTTCCCAAGTGTTGTTCCTGATTATTGATTCATATTCCTGTTTCGTGGCTGTTTTCCATTCTAGACATTCATTGGCTTGTTTATAACTAGAAGGTTCAACCACATTCATCATACTAGTTATAAAAGCATTTTCCCTATATCTTGCAGGCAAAAATTGAGCTTTTCTACCTGATCTCCTACGTGGTGGGGTAGCCTCAAACCTTGTCTGATCATCATTCTCTTTTTCTTCCTGCTGTTGTATCTGCTGCTGCTGTTGCTATATTTGCTGTTGTTGTTGCTGTTGTTCATCTTTTGCCTTTGTCTGCTGCTGATCCTGATTGTTTCCTGTTTCTTCACTTTCTTCTTCCACCAAGTACGGAATATCCCATTCCTCATTGTGCTTATCAGATTCTTCATGATCCTGTTCATAGAATATGACATCTCTACTTACAAAAATTTTGTGAGTAGAGGGATCAAATAATCTATAGGCTTTATATTGTGAACAATACCCTATAAAGGTACATCTAATGACTTTTGAATCTAGTTTTCTTTTGTCTTCTTTTGGAACATGGGCAAATACTTTAGACTCAAATACTCTTAAATGTTTTACTGCAGGCTTAAATCCATATAGTGCTTCATAAGGAGTTTTAAACTCAATACTCTTTGTGGAACTCCTATTTTTTAAGTAAACTGCAGTAAAAACCATTCGACAGATTCTTACCTTTTAACATGCTTCTAGCACATTCCACTAGTGTTATGTTCTTTCTTTTTGTTACTCCATTCTGTTGAGGAGTATGGGGTACTGTAAATCGCTGTAATATTCCATGATCTTTACAATACTTGATAAGCTCATCCTTCCTGTATTCCCCCCCTTGATCGGAGTGGGGAATTTTTATCTGCTTCCCTGTTTGCCTTTCAATCATATTCCTGAACTGCTTAAAGTATTCAAATGTGTGACTCTTCTTACTCAAGAAATACACCTAAGAAAACTTTGTGCAGTCATCAATAAACAATAAAAAATATAGTGCACCTCATAATGATTTTGTTTGCATGGGTTCACACAGGTCTGTATGCACTAATTCAAGTATATCCCTCTATTTCTTTTCTACTCAAACAGGTTATTCTTCTCTATGCATTTTTCCTAATGTACACGCATCACAATCATTATGTACTTGCTTTAGCATAGGAAGATCTCTTACCATTTCCTTATTTTGTAGTAACAACAAATCATTGCAATTGATATGAACAAATCTCTGATGCCATAGCTCTTTTGTAGTCAAAATCGCAGCTGTCAAGGCTCGAACTAGTGCAAGTCTTACATCCAACTATACAGACCTCCTATTCGGATTCCTGTAGCAATTGTCTTCATGCCATCTAGCAAATCTTTAATATAGCAGTTAGATTTAAAAAATTCAACTTTAAGATCTTGATTTATAATTATGGATACAGAAATCAAGTTCTTTGCCATACCGGGCACATACATAACATTATAAATTTGTCTTATATTACCATTACGTAAAATGACAGAAATTTTCCCACATCCTTTGATCTGATGACTTCTATCATCACCTAGGTAGATTTGTGCTCCGTCATTGATTTCTTTAAAATCTTCAAACCATTGCTTGTCCCCTATCATATGTGTTGATGGTCCCGAATCTACATACTAGATGCCTACATCAACATTCTCATCGCGATCTGCCATGAACAATTTGAAATTTCACTCATGATTATCATTCGCAAGATGACCTGCATGTCTTTTCTGCTTCTGCTGTTCTTCATGATATTTCTTCTTCCTACACTCTCTAGCTATATGACCCAGTTTTCCGCAATAAAAACACTTAATTAAAAGAGTTGTTTCTATTCAGATTCATACCTTGGGTCATATTTGGTCTTTTTTGTGAGCTTCCTCCATTTTGCTGTTGCGGATTTCCTTTTCCTTTGTTCTTTTTCGCCATCAATGCAAGATTGACACTCTGGGGCTTCAAAGTTGATCTTCTTTCTTCTTGTTGTATCAGTATTCCTGTCAGTTCTTCAAACTTCGGGATTTTCTCTCTCGCATTTATCCCAGTGATGAGCATTTGGTAGTCATCGGTCACACCATTCATGGTAATTGTTACAAAAGTGCTAAGTGAACTATTCAAAAATCATGAAAAATTAGTCAGTTACGACTACCTCTCATGGAAATGGTCATACGTGAATGACTTACTTAATGCAGTTGAATCCAATAATGATATCTAATATAATGCACTGCATAACTGACAAACTTTTTGTTGGCTGTTGCATAAACTATCACAATCCAATAATGTACTAGTTTCTCTCTTAGGATGATATATCACGGGAGATTGGGCATCATTTGGTTGTTTCTTTAAACTCTGGGTTGAAGGGTATGCTTGCATCGTGCACATCTAGAGATTTTTTGCTCTAGCTCTTACAGTTCGAGGTCTTTGAAAGTGGCTCCCAATTCCGATGAGGAATTAAGTGGCCTAGGAAAGTTTCTATGCATGATCAAATAATCTCATGGCAGCGTTTTGAGAAATGCAAGGGGAGGTGCAACGGCAACCTGAACATGAAATGCCAACAACTTTGTTCAACGTAATAACAATGCAACAATAGAGGAAAACTCTTCAATTGTTGAAATGCTAATTCCAATTGTAGCGTTTTTCTTTGCGATGCGATCTTATCGCTATCGCAAATCGCGTCCACGCCCTGTTGCCTCTGTTACGCCCTATGTTTTCTGCCTATTATGATTCTAGGATCGCAAATCGCAAATTGCACCCATATGTTAGTGCTCCACCTTTTCTCTTCTGCATACACGTCGTTGCGATGCGATACAAATCGCAAATCACATATCCCACCTTCTTCAAACCGATATAGCTATGCCACCCTCGAATGCTCTGTGCCGCCAAAGAATGAAGACGATCAGCTACCCTGTGCCTACACAGTTAATATCCCAACCACTGCATTTAAAAGACAGAATGGCCAGTGAAGGAAAGGAGCACTCTCGAGCTGATTGAAAAGCATTGGATGGACCTAGAGTAAAATCCATGTGAAGTAATAAATGAAAAATTTACTACGGGTGGTAAATGTAGGTAAAAGCTTTTAATTTTATTGTTTTTTATTCACGGGAGTAGGATAAGTAAAAAATGTAAATATCATTTTGTTTTATGTAGTTGGTTGAAATGTAAGGAAGCACGCAGGAGGGCGTATGAAATTTTTTTTTACACACAACATGTAAATTCATACACGATAGAGTAAAGTTTTTTTATTGCCTCGGAACGTGTGAGAAGAAGAATTTTGTAACAACAGTCTTGTTGATGAATGCAAAATTTTTGTGTGTGAGAAAAACTGTGAGAGAAAGAATTTTGTGACAACATTGTTGTTTTGTTAATGAATACAAAATTTTTGTGTGTGTGAGAAAAACTCTATTTCCTGTGATAAAACAGAGCATTATTCTATGTTCGTATTTGTTTTAGAATTATCAGAAATTCCCAACATCAATGACATGTTGTTCCATCACATGAAAGAAATCACCTTCCATAGTTCCCCCTTTCTCTGAACTATTGCCATCTTTCACGGATGTACCAAGCTCACATACACAAATTGTTCATAAAAAAAATTGAATCTTTGCATTGTAGTATTTGACTTCACTGACCCCACTAAAATGTAAAGGATAAAGATATCAAGCGACAGACACTGCTTGAACTTGTCGATTACATAACATCTAGCAATGAAAAATTTACTGAACCGGTTATGCAGGAAATCACAAAATGGTTGCTGCAAATTTGTTCAGAAGAGGATGATCCAGAAGAGGAAGAACCAGAAGTACTGGAAAGTTATGATCCAGAAGAGGAAGAACTAAAAGTAATGGAAAGTTATGATCCAGAGGAGGAAGAACCAACGATGGAACTTGATAGGCTATGAATTCTTGCTAAGGTTTGATGCTTGATAGGCTATGAATTCTTGCTAAGGTTTGTGGCATCATCTGAGACAGATGCGAAGGCGAAAAAGAGGTATATTGACCATTCTTTTGTCTTGAGGTTACTGGATTTTTTTGACTCTGAAGACCCAAGAGAGAGAATACTTGAAAACAATATTTCACTACATATATGGAAAATTCATGGTGCACATACCGTTTATTTGAAAAGCTATCAATAATATATTTTATCGATTTATATTTGAGACAGAATGACATAATAGTATAACTGAGCTGTCAGAGATTATTGATAGCATTATTAATGGGTTTGCCTGGTCAATAAAAATATACATTTATATTACATTCTATTACATTCTATTACATTCTTGTGGTTTCGCTATTTTTATACCAAATGGTCTTCTGGACATTCCACACCGAGCATTTACAAATGTTCTTATGGAAATATGCGCCACACTTGAAAAAGATGGATCGAAGATTTTTTTTTTTTTTTTTTTAAACTGCTTAAAACTAAATGTTGTGTTTAATTGAATGCAGTGCTCAGCTTAGGGAGGGGAGGCTACGGGTGCGGTTGGGTGTGCATTTAAAAAGGGCTCCATTAATAAAAGAATAATGCTGATTTATTCCAGATGTTTCTAATCCATGAATAACTATTAAAGAATAAAGAATATATAAAGAATATATATACAAACAAGCATCTATCGGCATAATTGATGCTGTGTTGCAGCTGTCCAGATGTGTTCACGGCTGCTTCCTCCTTCACTGTTTGTATGAAGGATTAAGAAGTATGACAAGCGCCAACAACTAGTTATACCAATTCCTTGAAAGACCTGGTTGCTGGATCCCACATCGCAGGCAACATAAACTCTCGCCCATTAATTCCATGGGCATTGTAGCTTGCACCAGTCGTTTTATCCACCAGAAGCGCCCCAGGGAACCCCGGATATGCTCCCTTTCCAAATATTCCCGTGCACGCCGACACGGCCTCTAGCGGTGCACTTGCGTCGCCTTGGAAGTAGCCGGTGTTGAAAGGATTGGTGACTGCTCCTGCAACAACAGTGGCAATATTGATGATCACCCCATCGATGCCCATGTCTCCGTTGGGTGCCACCAGAGGGGCAGTCCGGGGTCCGTAGATGGGCTGATGGAAGGGCCACGCGCACAATCCAGGGCACTGGCTTGCAGAGTTCCCAACCCACGCGTATGGAAGGAGTTGTTGCTGCTGCTTCCCCTTCCCCATCATTCGGCTTTTTATCGACTGCTGATGCGATAATAGATTGAGATTGGCATGGAATCCACAAGAACTCATGCAGAATCCTTCCACTACAACATCCTCAGATGTAAGTACCAAATACACAGCACTCCCACCATTATTCTCCGGCAGAGGCAGAACTCTTGACTTGACAGCAGTTTCAACCAGAACAGCAATGTTAGACCTCTTGAGCGATTTTCCAAGGGAATAATCTTCATCCACCTGCTTCCCAAGAATTATAGCACTGGAGGGGACAACCTTGTTAGAGGCGGCGCCCCTGTACTTCTGCGTGGTCTTCCACCAGGCGGACGCAGAGGGCTGATTTGATGTATTTTCCCCAAGAGATTGCACAAAATCAGCGACAATGGAACGTTGAAGAGGGGTGAATTTACCATACCAAATGAGATGGACAGAGATTAGTCTACTTGTAGAAAGCAGAGGACCATCATGGTAAGTTAAAACAACAGATGGCTCTTCCACCAAGGCACCAGAAGATGCACATAATATCGCCATACACACTGCCATTTGCAGCATGACAGTAAGTTGAAGGCGCAAAACAGAACCAGCCATTTTAGGGAAACAGTCACTATCTATCTATGAGAGAGCCAACGGATGCAAACTCCTTTGATAAGGATCAAGAAACAAACTGAGTTAACGTCAAGAACAGGGGAGCGGAAAATCGTTCAATTTGGAAAGATGCAACTGAAAAAACAACATATGAATGAAAGAGGCAAAGAGAGATGATATATATAAATAGGGGTTAGGGTTGAAGCAGGAGCGCCGTGTTGTCGTGTGGAGTAGTTTGGAAAGTTCCAGATGCGTTCCTTCGTTCCTTCCTAGGGAGAGGGGATGTGTTAGGTATTGAGTTGGTTGAAGACGTTGCCTCCCCCTTGTGCAGGCCTGCTGGTTGGCAGTCGATGTTATTGGACACAACTAGTGACTTTTGCATGAAACTGTTACATATACCTATGCCAATAAACTGTCAGGTGTAGCTACCTATGTCTGCTGCCTCAACACATGTCTGGCTTCTCATCACACTACCTCATCTCACAACCTTACAAGGTTAGCTTCGCTTTGACAATTTACAGCCCGAAAGCATTCGGTTCCTAGATACATGTATCTGTTAGAGGTTCCTGGTCTAGTATTGTGGTAATCAAATCCATGCATGTCTACCTATTATTGGTGTTGCTAACCCTGAATCCCATAGATTGTTCTATTGTTTTTATTGTTTCCTCAGTCTATTTTTCCTCTGTGACGTGACCTACCTATCTGTTTGATTTCAACAACTAAACTCAGAAACAAATCTTCATAATATTTTACCAAAGCCACAACCTCTCTGCGATACGCTGAATCAACTTATGCACCTAAATTTGGTTATTTGTAATTCCTTAAGTCTTAACGGATCCAAATCCAACAATTGATCCACCTGAAGTGCTAGTAGGTGGGGAAAGTTGATAAGCTAGGGAAGAAGTGCATAATTATGGAAAAGTTTAGTAAATGACTTCGCACCTTGGTTCTTATAATAGCTCGTTGTGTATCATTGCAAGACATTACCCACGACTCTAGATTGCAACATGTACGTGACGTGACAACACTTCCAGTATTGGAAGTGATAGATCCAGCCCCATTCATGTGCCAGGACCGAACATAGAAGCCACAACACAATTTCCAGATTCATTGCCAAATATGTTATTCCATTTTTCTAATAGAGAAACTTCAGCTTCCAAGGCATTATTGAGTTGTTCTCTTGAGATTAATTCTTGTTTTTGTGAGTGATCAACGAATCTAGATAAACCTTTGCCAACGCCTTAAAATATGGAACCCTATGTTAAGAAAATAAATGTAGTTTAAGAGGCATAAACATCTGAATTTTGCAATTGGTATGGAAGAGAAACTTCAAACGGAAGTGTGCAACATGACACTAGTATTGGTACATCACTAAACCTTCATCCATATACTGCAAGTTTGAAGATATTGTTGGCAAAGCAAAGGAGACAAAACACAAATTCACACATAAAACACACGAGTTGCGACTCTTCTATTGATCACACAAAACTTGATTCTTACAATGAACCCGGTGAAGAGTATTTAATATTTTCCAATTAGCGAATTGTCTAAAATATTTTGACATGCACACACACTTAACTTAGTTAACTGGCACTCTAAGTATGGACTACACTTAACTCTTCATCCATCACTCGACTTGACTCAACGCTCACTTAACTGACTCTCTAGTTTTAACTAACTCCACATGCGGGAGTAATTACAATTTCTAACACCCAACCACCCCCCCTGATTATGACCGTATGAATCAACATGACTTAACTATTACACAAACATGCCTGCGGGTTTATGTGTAAGCCAGGCTTACAATGGCTCAAGACTTTCACAATTTTGCATTTTATTTTTCTCTTCTTCCAAAATTTATATCCTCGAAATTGCTTCATTTTCTGTTGCACTTTCTTGTTGTAGGCTTTATTCACTTGTTGCTGCTGCAATTTTTCTTTGACTTGTCTTGAATTTGTGTCAAAACACAATTTGATCTTGTCTACTACATCTACCTCTTCAAATATCTGTTCAACCATGGATTGTTGCCATAACATGGCATCTCCAAACTGTCTTCTTTGCTTTTCTTATTGCGCTTCATATTCCTAACTTTCTTTCTGCCATATTTCTTGATAGCAGAATCTTATCTCTTCTTGACTCGATTGCTAAAAAATGGTTTCAATGCATTCATCTTTGTCTTCAGAAACATCCATATCATTCTTTTCACTTCCATCATCAGGTACTGCTTCTTTTTTCCTGTAATTTGCACACTCAAGATCAATATTCACCATTTCATTCAATTCTTTTATTCCAGCTGCTGCTTTAAGACTCACATCAATTTGTTCTATTGGTTTCTGAATCCTTTCTTCAGTGAGCTTCAAATCTGCATCAAATTTATTAACAACCTTTCTTTCAACTTCTGTTCCCATGCCATTTTGAACACTTGCTTATGCAAAAACAATGTTAAAAACATCTTTAATATGACTCTCTTCAGTGAGAGCTTCCTGCTCTACATCTGCCTTCTTTTTACCTGCATGGAGGTTGTCTTCCATTGTTATGTTGTTAGTGGATATTCTCATAAAAAAATCTTCAATCACTTTATCCTATTCTTGATCATCAATTGCTAGATGCCATACTCTTTCATGAGCAGTTCCAACTGCTTCATATCTCGCTGCTAAAATGGCAGTTTCAACCTTCAATGTTTCATCAAACATTGCACTTACCCTATTGCCACAATCAATCTCTGTTTCAAAAAGGAAACCACACATATCATCAACACAATGTTCATCCAGACTCTGGTGGGATATCTGAGTATGCATCTGCTCATTGTCGATTTCATTGACAATTTCAACTTCACCAAATCCATCAGCTGCGGCTGGATTCACCAATTCACATCTCACTTTGCAGTCATCATCCACATGTGTCTCATCATAGTGGGATTCATAATCATCTGTATCATCCACATTACAGTGGAGTCCTTGAGCATTTATTTGCTCTTGCTCTATTTCACACACAAAGGCTTAAAATTCTCTCTTTGCAATCTTTGTTGTAGCTTCATCATCCATATGCATGGTTGCATAATGGATTTGAATTTTATGCATCATCCACTTTTGAGTGGGATTCTCCAAGCTTTGTTTTCCTCTCAGAGTCTTGCTCATCTACTCTAAGATTTGCGGTTGACTTCTTTGCTTGTGACATAACCTGTTGCTGCATGTCACTCTCCTTTGTGTCAAACTCTCTTTCCAAGATATTCCATGCTTTTTGGAAGTTGTAGCTCTTGCTACCTTGCACAAACACTTCTCATCCAATGCCTGTTTTATAAAGTTTAATGCTAAAGTATCGCATACTTCATCATATGGGTTATTAGACTTGTACTCAATTAACTGTTTAGCTCTAAGAAAAGTTAACATCTTGGTAACCCAATGATCAAAATATTTCCCTGTAAACATAAGAGGTGGTAGTAGATCAAAGCTACACCAATCACTCTCAATTTCTTCTTTGTCTTTTGCTAGACTTCTTAGTTCCTTCATTGTAGCGTGAACCTCTCTAACGATGGAAATGATCTTTGCCTCTTCTTTTCAAATTCTTTTCTTAATATGCTTCAGTCGCTTTTTGCTACCCATGACTGTGATCTTTTCTCTTCTTAAAGTTGCTTTGATGATTGCATGCGGTCTGTCTTCCATATCGCCCTCGAAAAAAAATATAATTTTCAATATGTGCTTTCGTAAGGCACAATCTTCACCAAAATAACTTTCATACTTAACAACTTTTGTAAAGGACCAGACTTTTGCAAAATTCCAAACCCACTTTCCAATAAAATTTTAAATAAATCACACTTTCTTCAACGTACTTTTAATATCTCCAACCTAAAAAGGGAACTTCAATAATCCTTTAACCAACATATAATATGTTTCACCTTCAACCTTTTACTTCCATGAACCTTTCCTATGCCAACTAAAAGGCACTTGAAAGTGAAATAATATTAAATAAAGTTTTCAAAAATACTTTCAACCCAAACTCACGATGGTAGGGCGACACTTTTTATGAACATGTGGATTCTTTGCAAATGCAACTTATCAACTAGCAGCGCCTGGGCTAACACATGCTTGGACTTTTAGATAGGCGGATGTCTGACTTTCTGGAGCTTGATAGTTCTTCACGACAGCGACGACGAGGACTAGCCTATATGGCAACACTAAACATGGTTTATGACCTTACAAATGCGACCCTCTGTTAAAAAAAGCCAGCTCGGTTGCACAACAGACAAACTTTCGAGTAACTTTCGGCTCACACGCTGAGCCCTTCTGCAAGCTGCTGTTGAAGGCCCTTTTATTCCCGAAATATTCTAGTTATAACACCTAATTTATTTTTTACTCTCTTCACATAGTGCGACTCTGCAGATTGTGGCTGTACCGATGCTCACTCTTTCTCAACTATCCTTTGATTTTCCAATTTAACTCTTCAAAGTTCGCTCTAATATCAATTTGTTGGAAAGGAAGAGGAGAAAAAACACAAATTTACACATAAAACACATCAGTTGTGGCTTGATCAAAACTTGTTTTTTACAATAAACTTGGTGAAGGGTATTTAACCTTTTCCAATTAACCAATTGCCTAGAATATCTTGACATGCACACACACTTAACTTAATTAACTCACTCTAAATATACACTGCACTTAACTCTTCATCCATCACTTGACTTGACTCAATGCTCACTTAATTGACTCTCTAATTTTACCTAACTTCACATGCTAAAGTAATTACAATTTCTAACTGAATTTCTACATTTCTACTAAGACATCTGTTATGTTGGCCATTTTCTTGTTCTCGCTCTCTTATATTTAGTTCATATTCATTATTAATTACATTGAATATATTGTGAATGTAGAAATTTCCTTCTGTAGACATTTTCTTTTTAACAGAATGAGAACTGAGGCACCGGCCGAGGAATTTGATTCTAAGCGAGTGCCCAAGGACGAGTTCAGTAGTTCAGGAGCTGCAATAATTAATAGAGAAAATATTTTCGTTAGAGTAAGAGGTTGGTATTTCCCTTGGTCTGTAGCTGCGCCTATTGTTCTTGGAAGGGCTTCCATTGGCCTCAAAACTCCTACTGAACTTGAGGGTGAAATCCTTGTAGGAGACATAGAAACAGAAGCACATAAAAATTATACATCTGATTCTAATGTTCCTTCTAGTGGCATGATCACCTTCAAATTTTTGACAAGCCTTTGGGCGAAGCAACAACTTTGAAGTTTCATTTCAGCTTTTACCATTGAATTTGTCTTATTAATGGGGTAGAAGTCCAACTAGTTATTAGGTTTCCATTGCTTTGACTTTTACAGGTTGATGCTGGAATCTATTTATGGAAACGGAACACACGAATTGTCATCTCAGATGTTGATGGAACTATTTCCAAGTAAGTGGCTATTTGATTTTCATGTCTTAGTTGTGAGTCAGTTAAATTTGATCTTTCTAAAAAAAATGGGAACTTTAAATTGACTATAACAACAAGAGTAAGCATGTTTCTGGGTATTGTTGCTCTTCATTGTCTTTGGTTTAGGGATATAGCATCATGAAGCATGAGTATAGTTTTTTAATGACGATGTTTAGGTACTTAGGTGGGATTTATGATTTGTATCTTTACGTTAGAATACTATGAGAAAAAAGACATAATTGTCTAGAACCTCACATATTAGGGTTCTGAAGTTAATAAGGTGCCAATTTCCAACCATTGCATGTAACTTTTTCCATGAGATGAGTTTCAAGTAAAAGGTAAAGGAGTTTTCAAGATAAATTATATATATTTTTTGTTTTTATTTAAATATAAATAAGTATCTTGTTTTCAAGATAAATTATGTGTTTTTTTTATTTTGTTTTTCTTGAAATAGAAACAAGTGAGTATATTACTTACACAAAAATCTGGAGACTGCCTCAACTATATCCACGATCAGAAGATTTACAAAATGATAGAGAATGAGTTGAACTCTTGCATTTTTATTTGAACATCAAAATATATAGCTGTGAAGGGGTGATGCATTTCAGAAATGATAAATTAAGCTTTCTTTTAGAAAATACAAATGCTTTCATGGAAAGAGTGTGAATAAAAAATTAAGAACTCGTGAATGGAAATCCTTGGAGAACCAAGATTTAGAGATAGGTTGCAATTTCACTTAATTATCTTATATAAAACACAAAATATTTCATTGCAAAAAGCGAAAAAACTAAGAACTGCTGCATGGAAATCCATAGTATATAGGCATCATTTTCATTTTTATGAGTGCAAACCTATACAATTGTAAAATAGGTAAATGAGGACAAAATAAACATCAACCAAATTTTCTTAAAAGAGCATGCACAGATGATTACACTTACGATCATGACAGTCCTCAAAATATATACTAACCATTAGTTGAAATAAAAGGCTTATGGCTTGATGCTTTAGTTTTAGATCAGCTTCCACCCAATATAAATTCTTTTATTATTGCAATTTTTACTAACGTTATTGGTTCTGTAATTTGGCATTAACATGCGTATATCCTTGAAAGTAATATTTTTGTTTTGTACTTTTTCCATTACAGTACTAAAAGTACTAATTTTGTTATTTTCGAATTAAATATATTACTTGAACCTCTCATGTTACTTGTCAAATTGAAATTAGTTGAAATAAAAGACTTACGACATGATGTAACATCTAAATCTAAATATATTAGCTGAAATAAAGGGCTTATGACTTGATGCTTTAGTTTTAGATCCTCTTCAATCCGATGTAAATTTTTGTATTATTGCAATATTTATTGAGGTTATTTTATAATTTGGTATTAACATCTTTATCTTATTCCAATATTTTTTAAGATTCTGATTTGCTTCTTATTAATCAATTCAAATTTATTTTTAAGGGGAAAAACAATATTTTGTGTGCTCAACCAGCTTTTCTCTCGATGTAAAATACAACAACAAATAACAAACAAATAATTTGCACGAATACTTTGAATTTGAAAAGTTAAAAATAAAGATATCTTAAATTATTGGCATTAATTAGTGTCGATTGAATTTTTAAAATTGTTATTTTTATCCTTAAAAGAACGTAAAGATCAACATTCAAGAAATACTTTGCTTGAAACTAAATTAGAGTAGAGTGTTTTGACAAAGTTTTGAGACCATAGAGTCAGTGGGTTGATTGTGTTAATTGTGGACCATAATTCTTAATAGAAGGTTGATTTTTTTAATAATTATCTAGTCGTTAGTAAATATATATTGAAACTTCTTCCTCATATCTCTTCTTCTTGTCTTGTGTTGCTTTCAAATTCTTCTTGATTACCTACATTTCCCACTCCATGTCTACCAACATGTCCAGTCTAATCAACAACCTGTTAACTGGATCACTCCAACTGTTGGGAGTATACAACTCTGCCCATACAATGCTTCAAACAAACTCATCCTTAGTGACTCTTAGTACCCATTGTTGTAAGTGAACTCTACTAGTGGAAGGTACTCCTCCTACTTCCGTTGCTGACGCATCACATACATCCTCATCATGTCCTCCAATATCCTGTTGACCCTCTCTTTCTATCCATCCATTTGCGGATGATAAGTTGTATTGAAGGCCAACTCTGTGCCCAAACCTACAAATAGCTCCTTACAAAACTTGGAAGTGAACTTCGCATCCCTGTCTGACACAATATTCTTTGAAACACCATGTAATCTAACCACGTCCCTCATGAATACCTATGCTACATCACTCAATGAGAATATTGACTTCACTGGAATGAAGTGTGCTACCTTTGTCAACCTATCCACCACTACCATGATGGAATCATGCCGTCTCACTGCCCTTGGAAAACCTATGATAAAGTGCATGGAAATTACCTCCCATTTCCACTCTGGAATCAGAATCGGCTGTTGCAGTCCACATGGATACTTACACTCCACCTTCACCTGCTAACAATCCAGGCACCTAGCCACAAACTATGTTATGGCTCTCTTCAAATTCGATTAATAATAGAATTTCTTCAATGCTTTCAGTTTCTTCTCATAACTTAGGTGGCCTGAATATGGTTTCACATGAAACTCCCTTAATATCACCCTCTTGAGCTCATTGCTATCTAGCACATATATCTTGTCCCTAAATCTAACCAATCCATCTATTGTGAGATGATAGTCCACATCCTGTGCACTTGCATTTGTACCTGCACCTGTACCACCACCTAAAATCTATTGCAACCTGTGCAAAATATCCGTATACCTGGCATCCTACTGACCTGTGTGCAAGATCCTATCTTGTAAATTTGTCCCATAGGAGCTCATAACCGCTATGTGAATTACCTGTATCTACTTGCTAAGAGCATTTTCCACCCTGTTCTCCTTAGGTTTGATATACCTAATCTAAAATTAGAATTCACTGATCATGGCCAACCACCCAACCTGACTGCCATTTAGATTTGGTTGGTTAAATAGATACCACAACCCACTATGATCAATCATCAATACAAATCTCCTACCCATAAGATAGTGCCTCCACATCTTCAATGCATGTATAATCACTGCCAACTCAAGATCATGTGTTAGGTAGTTCTACTCGTACTCATTCAGTTTATGTGACTCATATCATACAACTTGTCCATCTTGCATAAGGACTCCACCAAGTCCTCTATTGCAATCATCTGTAAATACTACAAACCCTTTTTTCGAATTTTCAATCTTTAACACCGGTGCATGTGTCAACAATTGCTTGAGTTGCTCAAAACTGGCCACACACTCTTCTATCCATTCAAACCTCTTGCCTTTCCTCTACAATGAAATGATGTGATAGGATAAGCAATATGTGAGAAGTTCTTGATGAGCATCCTATAATAACTTGCTAACCCCATGAAAGATCTCACCTCATCACATTCCTAGGAGCTGCACACTCCATGATAACTCTTACCTTTTCTGGGTCTGCTATTATACCATCCTTGGAAACCACATGTCCAAGTAGTGTACCGCAGTATGAAATAAACTTCACTTGCTGA
Source organism: Pinus taeda (assembly GCA_000404065.3). Classification (NCBI taxonomy): domain Eukaryota; kingdom Viridiplantae; phylum Streptophyta; class Pinopsida; order Pinales; family Pinaceae; genus Pinus; species Pinus taeda. The sequence continues at coordinate 28,388 of APFE031214251.1, read as the reverse complement.
GATTAACATAAAACTGATTCTTTCTCAACAATCTCAACACTATTGCTAAATGATCGACATGCTCTTCTTCAGTTTTTGAATATACCAATATATCATCAATGAACACAATAACAAACTTGTCCAAATATGGACGCAACACATTATTCATCAAGCACATAAAGGTAGATGGAGCATTAGTTAAATCAAATGGAACTACAACAAACTCATAATGCCCATACCTAGTCTAGAAAGTTGTCTTGTGGATCTCCTCTTCTTTAATGCACTCTTGATGATATTCGGATCTCATATCAATCTTTGAGAACACTGTTGCTCCCTCCAATTGATCAAACAAGTAATCAATCCTCGGTAATGGATACCTGTTCTTGATGGCCACTTTGTTTAACTGCCTGTAATCAATGCACAACCTGAGAGTACCATCCTTCTTCTTCACGAACAATATCGGTGCACCCCATGGTGATACACTTGGCCTAATGTATCCCTTGTCCAACATTTCCTTCAACTGCATCTTCAACTCTACCAACTCTAGAGTGCTCATCCTGTAAGGTGCCTTTGATGTCGGAGTTTCCCCTGGCACCAACTCATCAAAAAGTCTACTTCCTTATGAGGTGGAAACTTTGAAATATCTTAAGGACATACATCTTGAAGCTGTTGTAGAAATGGGTACCTACTCAAAACATATGCATCCTCAACTTCCTTACCTTTGTCACTAGAAATGTGCATTGTAAATAACACACACCTTTTCCTGCGACGACGCTTGGCCTGCATAGTTATCACGATTCTAACTGATGTTGCTTTCTTCTTACCTCGCAAAACTCTTTCTTACCCATTGTCATCAAAGCATGCAATGGATTTGTCATAACAATCCACATTGGTTCTATGAAGGTACAACAAATCCATGCCCAAAAACATGTTGTATGATCCCAACAATAATACATTCAAATGTGTTGAGGTAGGCATGCCATTCAAATAAAATGTACAAGCTCTTACCCAATGATGAACCCGCTTCTTTGTACCTATAGCCAACTGCACCAACCAAGAATCTGTGTGCACTTCTTTAGTCAAACCACACTTATCCATTAGGTTAGGATTAACATAACTATAATTAGATCCAGGGTCAATGAAAATAGAAACAACTTGATCACAAAGCTTACCATCCATCTCAATGATAGATGCCCAGTGGTCTGCCTGTCTATTCCCTAGTGCTCCATAGATCCTAGGAATACTCTGCCCAACATCTCCCACTGTATTTGCCTCTTGAGCACTATAGATCTATGGTCCACCACCCTGATACTATGGAAAATCTCTCCTATGATGCTCTCCTCCACAAGTCCAACACCGCACGAGCTCCTTATTCTGGTCCTCAGATCGAAGTCCCTGTCTTCTATCAGATACATTGAACTTCTTAGATGAGGTTGCATTCTCTTTATTACTTGTATCATGAGGTTTTTCTCACTTCTTGTCCCATTGTCCTATGCTCCTTGCATTACATCTCCAGTCCGACTTGGTCTTAGATCTGTCCTTCGGTTGCTTATAGCAATGCTTTAGCTTTCAAATGGCTTCCTCCAATGATCTAGGCTCATTGAACTCAATCCTATCTTTGAATGAAATATTAGTAATCCACTAGTGAATCTCCTTGAGGTAAGGCACATACCTTAGTAGCTCCAAGAAACTACTAGTGTACTCCTCATCTATCATTGATCCCATCTTTAGAAAATAGAATTATTTTCCCCTGTCATCAAAGTATCTCTCCGACAGGTACTTCTTCCTGAATAACCTCTAGAACTCATTCCAAGTCAAGGCCTCCTCATGAATACCTTTGAAATTCTTCACATCTTCCCACCAAATATATGCTTTATCTTTAAGACTGAATGTAGCTATTATGGCTTTCATGTTCTCTGAGTAATCATGCAACCTAAAGAACTTCCTCATACAAATAAACCATGCCTCTGCACCCTGTGATTTCTTCATCTCTCCATCAAATGTAGGTGGCTTTTCTTTCTTAAACTCATCCAACAAATATCCCTTGTCACTCCTCATGAAAGGATGATAACAATGCTGATCATCGTGGATGTCAGAACCAGAACTAGAATAGTACTTGTGTCTATCAACTTTCCTATCCAGAGTATCCAATAATCTACCATCTCTAACCATGTCATCTCTATCTGGCCTGTGACCACCATGAAACCTATTTCCATATGCCACAATAATTTTTTCCTCCTACTCTTGGATGATCCGAAGTGGTCCCTATTGCTGCAATTATGACACACTCTGAAGTATCATTGCATTTATCTCTACTTCTTTCTCCTTTGCCTGCATGATTATGTCATTTTATGCCTTACAACTAATAATTTCTTCCTTTAAGCTTCTTATTCTGTCTTCCAAATCAGAAGAATGCCCTGTTAGCGCTTGAAATTTCACCTCAGGCTGAGAAAGGCAAACCTTCAAGGCAACATCAAACCATTTCACCTCGTAGCTAGCCCTACGGGGTATGAGAAGGCTCTCTCCGGTCAATCTCGTTAAATTTTCAATGGGAAGAGATGACCAATCAAGGTAACACAGATATTAGGCTAGTAAACTGATAAGGAGGGTTGATTTAAAGTTTTTGGGGTTTTTGGTGGCAATTGGAGGGGGTGCAATTCAGGGTGCGGGGATTGAGCTCAGTTTTTGCAGGTGGGTCTTTGGGGCAAGGTAGGAGTTTTTACTGATGCCTTTAGCTGAGATGGATGATCAAGGAGAAAATAAGAGAAGCTAAAGAGGGCAAACAATGACTTTGAATCCTCTCTAGACAGTGGAAAACATAAATATTAAACAAAATTGAAAGCTGAGCATGGCATGCATGAATTCAAACTTTATCACTTCTTTTGTTTAATTAGCAGCAATAGAATAAGAGATGGAACACATAACAAACTTACAATGACAAGTAGGAAACACACCATCAGCACAATAATCCACAAGAATCCACAATGATGTCTGCAAAACCCTGGCCTTCCTTTTCCTCAAATTGCAGAGATACAAGTAAAATATACAATAGAGCTTCTCCCTCAAGAGTCAAACCATGAAAATGAGTAAGAGAAGGCATAATATAGAAGATCTAACTCCTTTCCCCACCTCTAGGGGTCGAGCTCAGCTTCCTAGGAGCTGTTTCAACTAATTCTAAATTAATCACTAGATAATAGGCAATTACAACAACTTGCCTCTAAAACTTTAGGAAACCTATCCATGCATTAAATATTTACCATTTACATCAAAGAAACTTCTAGAAGTGGTCAAGAAGAGTAAAAGTATCTAAGTGCCATGAAATTTACACAAAAATCCATCATCTTACATGCCTCAAAAGTCAACCAAAGTAAAAACAGTGTTTTGCTGGCCGAACCGGTCAAAACAGTGAAATTTCCCTGAGTGGTCGCGCCCCTCACTTTGACTGGTCGTGCGCATTGACAGCTCTGTTTGAGGGCCTTCCCGGTGTCCAAATCATGTGCAAGATAGCTCATTGGAAAGGTCTGTGAGTCTACTTTCCAACCCCATTGGAATTTCTGGATTTGGAGTTGATTTGACCCCTCACAAGTCATTTCTCCCAAGGCAGCTTTCTGCAACTCAAAAAGGGGCAGAAAATCAAAATTTGCATGTATTTTGAGCTTTTGGGAGCCCAAATCTTCATAAAATCTGAAACCCATCCATAGGAAAGTGTATTTTTGCATGAAAATTCCAAAAATGTAGAGTTTTCCCTGTTCTGAGCTGTCCCCATGACTGGTCGCGCACGGGGTGAGACCACTCAAATGGCCAA
>APFE031214251.1:0-15265 GCA_000404065.3 Pinus taeda | reverse complement strand
GGCTTGTAACTTTTGGGGGATTGTGGGAAAGAAACTTTGTTTCTGCACTGTATATTTTTACAGAGAATTAATGAAAGGAAGCGGCTCTGTTTCATGAGATTCATGTGGTTGTGAGTGTAGCAAGTGTGTCTCTTATGTTTCATATGTATCTTGTTATATTTCATAGTTCATTTCATATTCATTTCTGGTGAAATTTTTCGAGTGAGATCAGGTAGAATTCAATTTTATTGCTCTACCTATGGGAAAATTTCATGTACAGTGTTCATTCTTCTGTTGAAAAAGATTCATGTTGTCCATGCCCTTTTCACCTTCTTAATAAATCTCTCCATTTCTTTGTTATGTTCCATAGTTTCATTTCGTATTCATTTCTGGTGAAATTTTTTGAGTGAGATTAGGTAGAATTCAATTCTATTGCTCTATCTGTGGGAAAATTTCATGTACAGTGTTCATTTTTCTGTTGAAAATGATTCATGTCGCCCATGCCCTTGTCACTTTCTTAATCAATCTTTCCATTCCGCCATATTTTAAAACTAAATTGCTATGCTTTCAGCCTACCTTGCCTCACGAAATAATATGTGCCTTCATGTTAAGTTCAATGTTTATTGAGGTCCAGTGGTCCCATAACATCCAGAAACACAGTCATTCATAAAAACCACTCCTTATTTTCATTTCCACTTACTAGCCTAAGATAAATAGTTCGTTTGAAAGTCATCTCAGTCCTTTTCATTCATCTATTCACTGAGTGTGACTCGGAGAGAGCCCTCTCGTCTTCTGGTAGGGCTAGCTACCAGACTGAGCGTGGTTTGTGGTTACCCTGAATTTTGCCTTCTTTCAGCCTGAGGCGGATTTAGGTGCTAACAGAGTGCACCCAGTTTTCCATGTTTCATGTTTAAAGAAGGTTATAGGCGACAAGCTCCTAGTTCAAAAATATTGCCAGAACTTGACGAGGAAGGAAAAATTATATTGGAATCGGAAGCAGTCACAGAAACAAGAACTCGACAGCTACTAAATCGAACAATTTCAGAGTATCTCATCAAGTGGAAGAACTTATCCGCAGCAGATTCCACATGGGAGGATGAGAATTTTATACAGAAGCATCGAGAACTACTCAAGCGTTGAGGACAACACTTTTTTGAAGGAGAGGGGCATGTTAGGCCCCTATAATACTAGTGATTACCCCATTACTATTGTATTTTTATCCCTTATTAATATTGTTGTGCCCCTATTGTCCCCATATTGTTATTACTGTGCCTCATAGAATCCCTTTATTGTTATTTTTGTGCCTTTATATTTTTATTGTTAGGTCAGCTGGGTTATATTGTGACTCCTTAGACTCCTATATATAGAAAGGAGGTTTTGTCATTTGAATCATCCAAGAATTGTTCATTTATGTAATGTAAAGGAGTTTTCCCCCTTGAAGAGGCTGAATTCTAAGGCGTTGATCTAACTTTTCTATATTTTTCTTGAGCTGGTTTCATAACACATACCATGACATCATTCATGCCAACAACCACCTCATCACTGTACACTTGACCACAATTGAATACTCTTGGGAATCACGATTGTCATTAGACCAAAAACTGCGGGTGTTAGTCAACAATCGCATCGCCAGAGATAAGGATCCACAAGAGGTGGTTAGTCCATGTCACGAAACACATGGGGAGAATTGGTTTATCCAATATCCAATAATATCCCCCCCAAAACAAGTCAGGTGTGTATCGAACTCATGAGCTATGATCCGATACAACTTGTGGGAATCACAATTACCATTAGACCAAAACCCACAGGTGCCAATCAACGATCGCATTGCCAGAGATAAGGATCCATGAGAGGTGGTTAGTCCATGTCACGAAAAAATGGGGAGTGTTGGTTATATAATTCCCAACAAATACTAACGTGCATAAACAATGCATAATCAACCATACACTCATGACGACACACTCGACAACAACACCATCAATTTCCCATGACGACCTCACTGCAACCATAACCTATACCATAAAAATGCAACAAGCACATGGTCTTACAACACAAGAAACACATATGAAACTGACATGAATGCATGACCAACACACAACCCATCCATTCTGAGGGGTGAACCATGCTTTGATACCACTCTGTAACAACCTCCTGCCACATCTAACCTATTAACTGACCAAACGGGTAAACATGTGATGATAAGTTAATGTGATATGATTCGACTCCCTATGTTTCAGTTAAGGAAGTGGAATCGAAAAAACACACCATAGATACCTTCCACATCAGCAAGAGAACTCCTAGGAGCCATCCCAATGACTCAGGTAACCAACCCTAGGTACCACTGAGTTTTTATATCATTAAACCCTCGGATTCTCCCTTGATATGGGAAATCATGCATCTAGGAGGCTCCAGATTCTCCCACAACATGGGTATGCATGCATCTAGGGAGTTTTCTCCTCAGACCTATGCCTGTGACTCCAGGATTTGTGCCATTTCTTCAGGCCCAAAGCCTAGGTCACTGCCCAGAACTCAATGACAGGTAAAAAAATGAATTTATGTAGCAGAACAATGATACAAATGCAATTACTTGAACAAGGACTAGACTGGACCCCTACTGGCCATGACAGGGATTTCATCAAACATGTCACAAATATGTAATCTACAGTTTTAAATAATATATCTGAGTATAGGGGCCTCATACTTATCTGAGGATCGCTAAGAAGCATTGATGCCTCAAAACATTAGCTGCTATTTCATCTATTAGGACATAGATACATAGTTCATTCATTTACAAGCAAAAACATGACGAGAGAAATACATAGCCACTGTCATAATACATGCTCATAACCAACATAATAACAATATAAATACCAAAAAAACAATAACCATATAATCCACATATAAACCAATACAATAGTCATGAAATAAAAAGGAGAAATAACCTCATATTAATGATGCAAAGGCCAACTAGGCTTAGGACTTCCACGAACCATCTGACCATAGACATGGTTGAGCCAAATCTCTCTTCAACTAGTCACCCCCCGTGCCATATTCCAAGCATGAATATGGGATATCATAAAACACATCAATCAAAACCATCCAGGGCTTCTAGACGCCAAACCACCTCAACTCATCAAACAGTGATTCCACCTCATAGTCAGACATCACAAACCATCACCAGGTTGGTCTCTGACCAAGCCTTCCATGGCTCTAGAGCGTTTGTTCCAACCAAGGCTTCCAGGACTAGTAACTCAACCCATAACTGATACAGGGCTCTAGAGAATTTTTCCAACCAAGGCTCTAGGACTAGTAACTCAACCCACCAAGGGCTCCAAAGTGTTTGTCCAAACAAAGCTCTAAGACTAGTAACTAAACCCACACTGTTACAGGGCTCCAGAGTGTTTGTCCAACCAATGCTCCAGGAACTAGTAACTCAACCCAAGCTAAAGGAAACATGAAAACAAACCAGAAAAACCAAGAAATGAACCCACAACACCATGGTTATCCAGGAAATTGCAAGGCTAGGAAAATATGCTATCTATCTACGAAATCCTACATGCCAATGAAAGATCATGACCAATAAACTAGATGCATATGCCATGCATTACAAAACTAGTGAGGAAAACATACATGCAACTTGGTACCTACAAGCAAAACCCACTGTAGCTGTTGATCCCGATGTCCTCCTGTGATTTCCTGCTCTTCCAACAAATTAGAAAGTAAATTCTCTTTCTCACTATCTCCAAAACATTTTGGTTTTCTTCCCAATCACTTGATTCATGATGGTATTGGAGTGGCACAAGAGGCTTTTCATTCCATTAAGACTAGAAAACCCAGTGCTATAATCCTCAAAATAGACTTGGTCAAAACATATGATATATTGAATCATGATTTCTTAGGGTCGTTCTCCTCCATATCGATCTGGACTTAAAGGTTACAAATTGGATCATGGGGTGTGTTATATCTCGAAACTTCTTGATGCTTGTCAATGGATCCCCATTTGATTTCGCCCCTTACTCTAGAGGTTTGAGGCAGAGGTTCCCTTTATCTCCACTTTTATTTCTTCTTATCATAGAGGGTCTAAGCCAAATGATCAACAAGGCCAAAAGGGATGGTATCATTAATGGAGTTAAGGTGTCCAAGTCCTTATACTTAACACATCTATCTATTGTGGATGATGTTTCAATTTTTCTAGACATTTCTTCCACTCAATGGATTCATTTTCACTGCATTTTCACATATGTTTTCTCTTTGAATAGTATGCAGATTAGCTATCATAAATCCTATTTCATCCATAATAATATTCCAAATTATACCATCCATTCTATTATCTCTATCCATTCATATAACATGGATCCTATTGAAAATTACATTACATACCCAGGCTACCATCTCAACTCAAATTGTTACTAAGTGGAAGACTAGTCCTAGCTTATTAGGAGGATCGAATGAAAAATCAACAATTGGTGTTACATGTGGCTTTCCTTGGTTGGTAAAATGACTCTGATTATGTAAATTCTAAAGAATATACCAGTATGCTAGTCAACACGCTCTAATATATCTAAATCTACCATTAGGAAGGTTTGCTAATGTATGTTCAATTATCTCTATTCTAGAAAGAAGACAAGATTAGGCTTCCATTTGGCCAAATGGGACTTTCTATATCAACCAAAGTGTGTTGGGGGTTGGGGATTTAAAGATATTCATTGGTTTGGTGTAGCCCTTATTATGAAGATTTTTTGGAGGGATATATATGGTTTCGATATCTAGATTCGTATCATCTCTAATAATACTTGCATAACATGCATATTTCAGAGTGCATGGGGTTTTATAGTTCATATAAATATACTTTTGGGTTGATTACTTGGAGGGGATTAGTGGAGGCTTTAACATGGACTGTTAAATTGTTATCCTAGAAGGTGCGCAATGGACACCGAGTTATCATTAGAAAGGATCCTTCTATCGAGGGTAACTCTTTCTATCGACTATCTTTGTAGCTTATCTCTTCTCTAAATGTGCAGGGAGTATTTAGGCTATGCCATGCTTCATTGTCTATCTCTCTATTTGTCCCCTATTGTTTTTGGAAAATATATATTGATATGGGTTTACAAGGGTCCCTAACTGTTGAGTGGGATTATATTGTTAAAAGTCTCTTATCAAACAAGATTTAAAAAAAAAAATGAGGATGATTCCATTGTACGGAGCTGGAACACATCCTTTGGTCAGGTCACAACTAGGAAAGCCTAGGACTCTATCACTTCTTCCTTTATTGATTTGAAGGAAATATGGTGGCACTAGAAGATTTGGAAATGGTCTCTTCCACCAAAAATTAGATGTTTTGTTTGGCTTACCTTGGAAAACACTTTCCTTACTTAGGATAATATGTTACACAAGGGTATCATTGGTCCACATATCTGTTGCCTAAGCTTAAATGGGCCAAAATATGTTGATAACCTCTTCTTCTAGTGTGCCTATTCTAGAGATTCATGGAATGAATTATTAGCATCTCTCAATATTCTGGATAATGGTCCTATCACATCCTTTCCGTCCTGTCTTCCTTGGTGGGACCTTAAGGTGGGTAACTTCAAATATTTACCTATTTTTTTGTTATCCCGACACATTTGGAAGGTTCGGAAAAAATTCATTTTTGAGGGTTGATCTATCAAACCTCCTTTCATCCTCTTTCATATCATTGGTTTTTTTAAGGACTTTTTGAGACCCCAGAAGCACAGGCCTATTTTTCTTTTTTGTTATTCACTGAGATCCCTTTCTTGTCATGTGGGTTTTTTTGAATGTGTCTTACATGATGGCCTATGTGGTGGGGGAGAACATTTACTTATTTAGGGAGAAATTTCCCGTCGTATTTGGTTGAATATGGGAACCAATTCCAATACCAAGTTTGAAATCACTGTTTGCTGGGCACTTCTGTACTTTGCCTCTCTCATCAAAATTTCCTCTTTTTAGGTTTATGGTGAATCCAAATGTATCATTGATTGGTTAACAAGAAAAAGAAATATTCAAGTATTAAAATTGCTCTATTGAAAGGAAAGAATAAATATATAGAAGGGAAATCTTATTTTCCTCTCCTTTCAACACACCCATAGAGAATGGAACAACCAAGTGGATATACTTTCAAAGAAGGATCTCAATATGGAAGAAGGTTTCATTTTATTTGAAGGAAGACATGGTAATTATTTAATGCGTTTTGGGGATATTAGGGTCTCCAAAGGATAGAAAGTGCCATTTGAGTAAAACAACATACATCTTGCACCAACCAATCCTGCACCAATCTCTGGGCATAATGAGATTACTGGATTTTTTTTCATCTTTATATAACTCTTTTCTTAGTGTATTTTTCATGAAGAACCAACTTCTGAAGACTGTTGCCACTTATTTTTTGTTCCTTCTATATATTTTTATGTGATTATAGTGGATGATGATGTTTTTGTTGGAAATAATACTGAGAGGGGGGGGGGGGGTGAATCAGTATTATGAGTTCAATAATTTTTCATTTTCCAAACAGATTTATATACGCTACTTCTGTGAAGTGAACTATAATGTACACGCTACTGTGATTAGAGAAACCAGTGTATACCCAAAAAACATATGATTTAGTCAATTTATCATGTGTTGATCATTAATTAGTGCATTAATAATTTATTAAACAGTGTAGAATAAACCATCACACATAAGCAACACACATGAACACCAAGATTTAAGGTGAAAACCCAATGCAGGAGAAAATCCACTTGTTGTTGTCGTCTCTGTCTTCTTTTAATAATAAGAAAATCTATTTACAATCTTGTACTGGTGCAAACTCATACCAGTACACAGGCACCCACCTGCAGAAGGCTACAACTTGCTCTCATTTTCTAGCTTCTACTGGAAGGGAGCTACAACCCCCTAGCTCTTATACTGCCAATGTGTTTCCTAGTATGTAGGCACTGACCTATAGAAGGATATGACCTTCTTTCTTCTTCTAGGGACCACGTTTTGTAAATTTTCAGATTAGATGCTCCTGACACACAACAATACAAAGTAAGGCCTCATTTCATCAAAATTTCATGCTAGACCCATAAGAACTTTCAAACTGCATCAACCAATAACCAGATAATCTGATTAGTCAGATCATTATCACCAGAACACTGTGCTGAACCCAGAAACCTGCATCATCATTCAAAACTAGCTGCAACCTTAGAAATCATGCATCAGAATGTATACACTACTTTGCTGAACCCAACATGCGTGCATATGCCACTTCCTTTAATCAAAACTGCATATACCCTCAAAAATACTGAAACGTAAAACTTCTAAATCAAGTTTGTACCAACGAGTAATATACTGAACATCTATTGTCAATTTACAGAGCTTTAGACAGATAGTAGCAGAGATAACCCTTCTCACTTAAACAATCAATCAGTCAGACACCAAACTCCTTATGCATTCATTTTTACATTCAAATCTAAGAATATTTCATTGATAGACAACAATAAATCAACATAATTGATCAGATAGACCAGTCAGATATGAAGAATAGGCTTTTCTTTTGTACACTGTACTTGGAAGAGTAGAACCTGCATGTATACATGCTTTTACTGAGACGAACTAGTGTATAGATCTACAAATATTAACTCACAACTTCGTTGCTATTCTAGACTTCACACAAACCCAGATCATGACATTTAAAAAATAAAACAAGTGTACACAATTAGATCTAGCTCAACCAACATCAGATCATTCAATGATAAGTCATTTCAGGTCTCATGATCCTGATCCAACATTGAATTCAAGGTGCACAAAATATTTCAGATCAAATTAGAAACAAAAACCCTGCAACATAAAATATACTTTAGATAGAAGAATTCCTTAGAAACCCATTCACTTGCACACCCTAGCCTTATGATCTTCTCCTTCTTATATAGTTTTTGGCCTTTCTCAATACCTTAGACCAAAACCACTTATGACCCATGGTGTTCTTGAACGGGATCAAATAGTCATTACTCTACTCAATATTGTGGGCTAATACCATGGTATTGACCCCTAGTATTCTTTGCTCTTGAATTTCCTTGTTTTTCCAACCTGTACGCATTTTTCCTTTTATGAGAGTGCGTTTGTACATATACATTGTTTTTGTTCTGTAGACCTGTGTGTATATGCCGTTTTGACTGAGTGGACCAGTGTACACATCTTAAACTACTTTACACCATCCTTTTCCTTCAATTTCTTTATTTTGATTAATAAACCTTAGTTCCATCTACCTGTTCTTTTGTACCAATGCCCTGTTACATCTGAATAGACCTGTTACAATGTGAGTTTCCTTTCATCAAAACTGAACTGACCTATGACAGAGTTGTGATCGAGGACAACACTTGTATCATAATGCTAATAACCTCCCCCTTTGGACTTGATGGCAACCATGATGGTGTTGATTACTGCATGTTGCTGTAAAAACTGTTAGAGATAACATGCAACACCAAAATTCTCTCCCCCTTTGAAATCAAGGGAAAAAGGTGGACCAAGATACTCTCCCCTTTTAGTAGACATTATGTTGTCCACGCTCCCTTGAGTACATGCTGAGTCTGTAGAGATATGTTTAAAAAATATGACTCTATAACTCAATTAAGTGAGTATGACCTCCCTATGACCAATGAATCTTACATACATCAATCACCCAACCAAGTGGGGATACACCACATTTGACTCATCCACCCAAGAAAGTGGGGATATACCAATTGTATATACATGACACAAATAAAAAAATTATTACATCTTCCATCCTAGGCATAATGGGGAAACAAATTACATCATATGTCCAAAAGGACACATTCAAATATAGACTATGACAGAAGGAGTCATATCACCCCCTAGATCTTTACATGACTTATGCAACAAATGATATAAATATATGAAACCATAGCTGAACTCAGCAACCATAATGCCAACAATGAAAAATGCATGTGAAGGGAAATGCTCCCCCTGAACTTGTGCTACCTGTGCATTGTCAACAAGTCATTCATCAAGGCATCTTTGTCAGACAGATAAAAATCAATGAACAAAGGATATTGTCAGATAATAATCATCAATATCAGACAAAGCACCCATATCAGAGTATGACCCACTGTTGTTTTTTGTCAGAAAAACATATACGCTTCTTTAGCCACAAAAACTCACGTGTATACGCGACTATACTTCATGAAACCAATGTATGATAACCTTCCTCTGCAAACTGGATTTAACAGCAGGATGATGCAACAACTACTCCCATCTTTTGTCTGAGAAATTCAAATGTTTCTTTGGGAAGCGGTTTGGTGAATATATCAGCAACCTGTTCTTTGGAGGGAACATACTCCAATTTAACCTTTTGTTGAAGCACTTGTTCTCGTAGAAAATGGTACTTGATGGGTATGTGCTTGGTCTTGGAGTGCATGACATGATTTTTTGAAATACTGATGGCACTTGTATTATCACATAGAATGGAGATGGGTAGAGTACATGTGATCTGAATGTCTTGGAATCTTTGCATCATCCAAAAAAGTTGTGTGCAACAAGATGCGGAAGCCACATATACTGCTTTAGCAGTAGATAAGGCAATCAAACTTTGTTTCTTGCTGAACCAAGACACTAACCGAAAACGCATATAGAATGCACCTCCACTAGTTCTCTTTTGATCATCAACATTTCCTGCCCAATCTGCATCTGTATATGCATGAAGAGTAAGGTCTGTATATTTAGGATACAATAGTCCAAAGTCTTGAGTTCCTTGAACATATTTGAAAATTATTTTGACCGCCTGGAGATGTGATTCCTTTGGATTTTCTTGGAACCTTCCAACAATTCATACTACATGCATAATATCAGGTTTGGTACATGTTAGATAAAGCATACTTCCAATCATAGATATGTAAGTTGGTTGGTTCACTATTGGTGATTCATCGTTAGAACTGAGACTGCATCATGTTACCATTGGAGTACATACTGGTTTAGAATATTCCATTCCGTACTTCTTTAAGATCTGCTTGAGATATTTGGTCTGTGAAAGAAAGATACCATCTTTTGTTTGCTGTACTTGTAGACCAAGAAAATAAGTAAGTTCACCAAGTAAGGACATTTCAAATTCTTGCTGCATTACTGAAGCAAAATTCTGACTCATGGATTCTTCATTGCTACCAAAGATGATATCATCAACATAACCAATAATAATTAGTAGTTTATCATTTTCAATCTTTGTGTATAAATTTCTATCTGCTTAACCTTTTGTGAAACCTTGTTGTTGTAGATATTTGTCAAGGCGGTAATACTAGGCCCTTGGAGCCTGTTTCAGACCATGGAGAGCATTTTTGAGCTTGCATACGATTTTTGCATCATTTCCAAGAATGAATCCTTCTGGTTGTTCAATATAAAATTCTTCTTCTAAATCTCCATTAAGAAAAGCTGATTTTGAATCCATTTAATATACTATGAATTTTCGAAAACTAGAAAGAGCAAAAAATATCCTTATGGCTTCAAGTCTGGCAACAGGAGCAAACGTTTCTTCAAAATCTATACCTTCTTGTTGAGAATACCCTTTAGAAACAAGTCTTGCCTTGTTTCTAATAACTTCTCCATTTTAATTCAACTTATTCTTAAATATCCATTTTGTTCCTATAACCTTTTTATCATTAGGTCTAGGAACTAATTCCCAGGTATAATTCTTTTCAATTTGGTCCAGTTCTTCATCCATGGCCTTGACCCAACATTCATCTTTGTAGGTTTCATTTACATTCTGAGGTTCTGTGGAGGATAGTAATGCTAGATAACTTGAGGTCCCTATAAGATTTCTTCTTGTCTGTACTCTAGACCCTTTTTCTCCTAGAATTTTAGATTCTGGACGATTCTTATAAACATATCTAGATGGAGTCTTTTCCCTGTCTGTTGTATCTTCTTCTGGTACTTCATTGGTTTCTTCTTCTATATCATTTTGATTTGATTCGGGAAAGCATTCCCCATATTCTTCATTTTCATATTCCTTTGTTGATTTCATTTGTTCCGGATTTGTGCATGCTTCATCAATTACAACATCAATGCATTCAACAATTTTCCGAAGTCTTTTATTATAACATTTGTATCATTACTTCTGGATGAATAACCAAGAAGAATTCGTTTGTCTGCTTTGGGTTCAAACTTACCAAGTTTTTCATCAGTCCTTTTGATGAAACATTTACTTCCAAAACTCTAAAGTTTTTTTTATAGTAGGACGCTTACCATACCAAAGTTCATATGGAGTTTGATTGCTATTTACACGAACATTTGCTTTGTTGAGAATAGTCACGGTAGCAAATGCAACTTCACCCTAGAAGGTTACATGAGTTCCAGATTCATCAAGCATAACTCGAGCCATTTGTTGAACTGTTCTGTTCATTCTTTCCACCACGCCATTTTGTTGAGGAGTTCTTGTGACAGAGAATTGCATTTTTATTCCATGTTGTTCACAAAAGTCAAAGAATTCATCTGATATGAATTCTCCCCCTCGATGAAATCTGAGACATTTCATTTTTCGATCTGCTTCATTTTCAACTAAAGCTTTGAAGGCTTTAAAATTTTCAAATTCTTCATCTTTATGCTTTAGTAGACCTATCCAACACATCTTGGAAAAATCATCAATAAATAAAATAAAGTATTCTTCTCCATGAGTTGACTTTTTCCTTGTTGGTCCACATAAATTAGTATGGATGAGTTCAAGAGGCTTACTTGCTAATCCTTCTTTTTCAATGAAGTGAACTCTGGTTTTCTTACCAATTTAACTTGGTTTACATATGGTATTTTCTGGGATGATGATATCTAGAAGATCACGAACTGCCTTGAGCCTGCATGCTTTTCTTATTTGAGAAAAACTTAGATGTCCCAATCTTCTATGCCATAGCCATTTTTTATCTGTTTTTCTTAGACAACATTATTGTTGTTCTCCTTTGAGTATGTATAAGTTGTTTGGAGTTCTTGTACCTTTGATCACGATATTTCCTATATTAAGCTCATGAACCACACATCTGTTTGATCGAAACAAAACTTCATTTCCTTGATCACACATTTGACTGACACTCAACAGGTTATGCTTTAAACCATCTACATACATGACATTTCCAGCTTTAACATTTTCTTTCAAGAAAACATAACCTTTACCTTTAATGACAGCTGGGATGTCATTTCCAAATGAGACATTCTTTTCCTTTTCTAAAGCATTGTATGAATGAAGTTTCTCTTTATCACCTGTCATGTGTTTGGAGCATCTTCCGTCAATGTACCACTGATTTTCTTGTCCTTATGCATACAGAGCTATGCCACATCTTTCTGATTGAGATTCCTCTTTCTCCATATTTTGGGATTTAATGGTGTTTGCTCCTTTTTGAAGTGTTGGCCGAAATTTTCTCTTGCATTCAGATTCTTCATGACCAAAGTTGTTACAAATTGAACATTTTATTTCATTTTCAAGAGGATAAAAATTATTATAGGAAATTTTCTTGATTCTTGTTACACTCCTTTGATTTTGTGCTTCTTAGTCATGATGGTTTTGTAAGCAACACATTGAACAACCTTATGCCAAAAGTTATGACATGAAAAACATTGCCCATTAAAGAAATTTTTGCGATCATAGAATATTTTGGCATTGCTTACGTGTTGGTTGAAGCTTCTATTGATATTCATCCTTGGAGTAAATTGAGTATGATTTACCTGATGAGTAATTTTAGGCCTTTGCTGACGATTGGAACATTGTTCACTGGTCTTTGCTGCATAAAGATAGCTTTTGGTGGAGGCTGATGGTTTCTGAGATGATTCTTCAGTATATCCACGACCTGCCTTTAGAAGAGGAGAACGTTGAACTTTGATGATTTCATTTAACGTTTATGATCCTTTAGCAAATCTAATATTAAGATATTTTCTCTTCTCAAGATATTTTCTTAGACCCACAATTTCACATTCTAGATTTTCATTGTGTTTTTCTCTTTCAGTGAGTTGGTGTGTCAATGTATCTATGATCATATTCTTTTCTTCTAAACAAATTTTGAGCTTAGTGATTTCTTCAAGAGAGTATTCCTCTTCTAAGACATCCAAACAATCATCATTGTCATAAGCCATGAGTAGTCTATAATCTTGTTCAATTTCATCTTCATCACTATTAGATAAACCATCACTATCTTCATGTGTATAGTAACTCCTATTCACAACCTGTTTTCTATTTCCTTTTACATATTCCTTTCCTTTTTCATATTTATCTTTATGAGGACATTTGGCAGCATAATGGCCGACTCTACCACAAGAAAAACATTTGAAAGGTAGCTTACCTCTGAATCTTTCGGAACCCCATTGAAGCTTCTTGACAAAATTTACCTCATCTTCTTCTTCTGAAATGTGTCCTGATTCATTGTGTTCTTCCTTTTATTTTCCCTTTGTTGACGCTTTAAAAGCAGCTTCTCTCATATCTTATGGACCTCCTTTTCTCATTTCAAAGGCAGTTAGGATTCCATGGAGTTGAGTCACAGTAATAGTTTGAAGATCCTATTTTTCTTCTATGGAAAATACTTTTGACTCAAATTTAGAAGACAAAGATCTCAAAATTTTCTCAACTAAAGTAGCTTCCTTTATCTCTTCACCTAGATCCTTCATACAATTAACAATTTCATCTATACGTAAAAAGTAACTAGCAACACTCTCATCACTATGCATCTTAAGAGTTTCATACTGAATTCTGAGAGTTTGGAGCTTATCACATTTTACCTGAGAGTCTCCTTCGTAGCTCTGAATGATTTTGTCCCATATCTCTTTGGCTATCTTGAGCTACATGAATTTGAAAAATTTTGATTCTGATAGACTTCCCAATAAAGTATTGACAACTTTGGTGTTGGTTTCATATGACTTCTTACCTGCAGAGTCTGTAGGAATTGTTGTTGGAAATTGACATCCTCCTTCCACAATTTCCCAAACATCAGCTCCAAGTGATTGTAGATAGGATTTGGTTCTTATTTTCCAATATACCAAGTTGCTCCCATTGAATATTGGTGGTCTGATAGATCCCATGCCTTCGTGTTTATTCATCTTGAAAGATCTTCCTTCAAGCGATCAAACTTCTTCTGAAGGACCTGCTCTAATACCAATTGTTGGAAATAATACTGAGAGGGAGGATGAATCAATATTATCAGTTCAATAATTTTTTATTTCCTAAATGGATTTATATACGCTACTTCTGTGAAGTGAAGTAGCGTGTACATGCTACTGTGATTAGAGAAACCAACATATATTACCCAGAAAACTTATGATTTAGTCAATTTATCATGTGTTGATCTTTAATCAGTGCATCGGTAACTTATTAAAAAATGCATAATAAACCATCACACATAAGCAACACACATGAACACCAATATTTAAGGTGGAAACCCAATTCGGGAGAAAAACCACCTGATTTTGTCATCTCTGTCTTCTTTTAATAATAAGAAAATCTTTTTACAATCTTGTAGTGGTGCAGACTCATACCAGTACACATGCACCCACATGCAAAAGGCTACAACCTTCTCTCTTTTTCCAGCTTCTACTGGAAGGGAGCTACAACCCCCTAGCTCTTGTAGTAGCCAATGTGTTTCCTAGTATGTAAGTGCCGACCTACAGAAGGCTATGACCTTCTTTCTTCTTCTAGGGACCACGTTTCATAAATTTTTAGATTGGATGCTCTTGGCACACAACAATACAAATGAAGGCCTTGTTTCATCAAATTTTCATATTGGACCCATCAAAACTTTCAAACTGCATCAACCAATAACCAGATAATCTGATAAGTGAGATCACTGTCACTAGAACATTGTGTTGAACCCAGAAACCTGCATCATCATTCACAACCAGCTACAGCCTCAGAAATCATGCATCAAAATGCATATGCTACCATGGAAAATTTTAGGGGCGAATTTTCGCCCTTAGACGAAATTAAGGGGTTTTAAATTTTTAGTGGGCAAATAATTTGTATCATAGTACATTTTTACAAATTGCCTCAAATAGACCACCTTATTTTAAGGGAGAGGGTAAAAAAGGTAATTTAGCCCTTGAAATTAGGAGTTACAACTTTCCATTTGCCCTAATTTTCAAGAATAGGTTTTATATAAATCAATCCTATGGGCCAAATACCATATTTATAAAAGAGGTATGGTAAGTTAATAAAAATATAAATAAATGAGTGGTATGGTAAATAAATAAAACATTTTTTATATTTATTCCATAAGTCACCTTAGATACATGCAAGGGTGTAAACAAAAAATTAGGAGTTACA
>APFE031214245.1:0-25483 GCA_000404065.3 Pinus taeda | reverse complement strand
ACTGCAGATGCATTGACAAAATCTATGAGCTCTGAGAAGTTCTCTTGGTGTAGAGAAACAATGGGCGTTTTAGGGCTGGAAAAATGACTAAGCTCTCCTGTGGCCCCCTGTGGAAAGAAAACAACAAGTGGGAGACTTTGAATATAGTTGGCCAAAAGTAACCTGCACAGAGAATTCTCTGTGCAGCTGCATATCTAGATAAGTGACCACCACAAGCACCTAAATGGAAATCATTCAATGCTTTCTTGGCTTCCTCATGTGTGAGGCACCCCCATAATACTTTATCAATACCATGATGGTAAAGAGTGTTGCGAAGGATCGGATAATCTTTGGCTTGGTATCGGATATGTTGTTGTTGCGAGAGGGAGGTATCAGGCTGAAAATTTTCGGTCTAGAGATAGATCAATATATCTCCATACCACGGGTTAGATGATGATATCAGAAACAGAGACTCATCCAAAATCGATGGTTCAGATGTTGAATCAATGAAAGTCGAGAGAAGGTTACAAAGTAGCTTAGTGAAAACGAGAGGTTTCTTTGATTTGGACTTAACGAATTCTAGATCAAACTCCTACAAAATGACTATCCATTTTGAGTATTTCCCCCTAGCAATTGACATGAAAAAATGTATGTCATAGGGTTGCAATCCAAAATGACGATGGTCTTTCAGAGTATGATGTAGCGGTGGAATCTCTAAACAGCTTGAACAACTACCAAAGCTAGTTTCTTGACACAAGAGTACTTACTTTCTGTATCATTGAGATTACAACTCAAATAATATATCAAATCTTCAATCCCATCTTCCTCTTGGACTAAAACCATGCCAATGGTTGTATCTGCAATGGTGAGATACAGGTAATAGTCATTTTGATAATTCAAAGAATACATTAATGACACTCTAATTAAGGTATCTTTAAGAGCATCAAACGAAGCTTGCGCAACCTGATCCCAATGGAAGGGTATCCCCTTTTTCAAAGGATGTGTAAAACCTTTAGCCATTTCAGCGTAATTTAGAATGAACATCCTCAGAAAGCTAGCCTTCCCTTGGAGTCTCTATAACTGTAAAAGATTTGAAGGTGGAGTAAAATCAAGAGTTGCCTGAACCTTTAGTGGATTGAGTTGAATTCCATCTTTAGACACTACAAATCCAAGCAATCGACCGGAACCAACAAAAGACACACATTTGTGCAGATTTATTTGTATCTTGTAGTGTTGGCACCATAACGATATAGCTCTCAAATGTTGTAGGTGATCAGTCTGCTTTCATGAATGAGCAGGTAAATCGTCAAGGTAAGGTTGAACAATGTGCTTGATGTCATGGAAGGCATAGTTCATTGCCCTCTGAAATGTATCCCTTGCATTCTTCAAACTGAATGGGAGTTTCCTATATGCGAATGTGCCCCATGGTCAAATAAAATTTGTTTTAGATTGGTCGTGTGGGAGGATATTGATTTGATTATAGCCAGAAAATCCATCCATAAATGAGAATATTTAGCATCCGACACATTCATCAATAATCTGATTGATAAAAGGAGTAGGATAATTGTCCTTTAGACATGCTTGATTTACGTCCCTATAATCAATGCACACTAGTATTGTCCCTTGTTTCTTCGTGACAGGAGTAATATTGGAAACTTAGTTAGTAAGAGGTACAAGGTAAATGAACCTAACACGCAAAAGCTTTCCGATTTCTGCTTTATGGTAGTGGCTTTCTTTTGGTGAATATGTTGAAGCCAATGGTGTACTCATTTGACATTAGGATACATTTGTTGGGTTGTGTTATATTCTTTCCATGACTAGCCCACGTAGTTAACTTGGGGGTTAGAGGAGGGGCGGAGCCCTTCCTTCAATGTGCCGATTGCATAGCGGGGGGCTCAAAGGGGGTTTGAGTGTGCATGTAACCCCCCTCTAAGGAGTTCAGGGTGGCGCCCCGGAAAATTTTGCTTTTGGACCCTATATTAGGTTGGGCAGACCTACCTATGGTTTTGTGCATGATTTTCGCACATGGTTTTGGACGTAGTGGTTTTCAATCCATGGTTTTGGACGCGATGTTTTTCGGTCCATGGTATTGGATGCTTTGGCATGTATAAATATGTATTGTAACATTGTAAGGAAAATAATGAAAAATCAAACTAGTAGTCCCAGTTTTGGGATGCAGGGGAAAATCTATGTGTATATGTGTTTTATGTATTATGCTCTTGCATTGTTTATTTTATGTGTTTTAGAATTCGTATGCAGGTAGTTTTTGTATGGGGCTAAAACCTACATTTGGTATCAGAGTGGTTTTGGCTTCAAGGTTATGCCTTTGTTGCTGAGGGTTTTCTCTTGGGCATGTGGTAGACCCTGTTCAATAGGAGATTTGCAGGATCAATTCTGGTGGTGTAAGAAGATGGCGAGCAATGGAAAGATAAAGATCGATAAATTTAATGGTCAGAGTTTTGAGTTGTGGAAACTCAAGATGGAGGACTTGTTGGTGGATAAAGATCAGTGGATCACTGTAGATTTGGGTACTAAACCA
This sequence comes from Pinus taeda, assembly GCA_000404065.3. Classification (NCBI taxonomy): domain Eukaryota; kingdom Viridiplantae; phylum Streptophyta; class Pinopsida; order Pinales; family Pinaceae; genus Pinus; species Pinus taeda. The sequence goes on along the minus strand of APFE031214245.1, from coordinate 22,965 downwards.
ATGGGAGTGTCCGATGAAGAATGGAAGAACGTGGATCAGAAGGAAAAGAGCACAACATGATTGTGTGTCTCAGATTCAGTATTGTTGAATGTATCAGAGGAAGCTATGCCGAAGGATTTGTGGGACAATTTGGGACTTTGTACCAATCTAAGTCTTTGGTGAATAAACTATTCCTGTGGAAAAATCTATATAACTCGAGGACAAAATATGGAGACTCAGTGACACAACATCTAAACGCATTTAATACTATGGTAAGTCAGTTATTATCTATTGATATTAAAATTTCAAATGAAGATAAGTGCATCAGTTTTTTTTGTTCTCTACAACTGCCTTGCATTTTGATGAAATAGTCTCATCCTTGCTGATGGAGGAGATGAGATGGAAAAATATGGAGAGCCAGAATGGTGATGCCTTATCTGTATGAGGACGATCCCATAATAGAAATAAAAAAAAGTCATTAAGTGGGATATATAAATCTAGAGGGAGATCTAAATCTCCAAGAAAGCTTGTAAATGTGGTTTGCTGGAAATGCAGAAGGGAAGGGTAGTACAAAAGGGACTGTAAATCTAAAGCTACTAATAAAGGAAAGGGATCTGATAACGTTCCTTCTACACAGGCAAAAACCAATCCAGATGAAGGTGGGGATGTGTAATTCATTTCTTCAAGTACACATGTAGATCATGAGGCATGTTTGATTGACTCAGGTGCATCCTTTCACTTCATTCCCGATAAAGAGTGGTTCTATGAGTATGAGAAATATGATGGTGGTGATGTCTTCATAGGGGATGATAGGAAGGGTAGAATCGTTGGTCGTAGAAAAGTAAAATTGAAGTTGCAAGGTGGAAGGGTTAGAACACTTCTGGTGTTCTGCATATTCTTGCATTGGCTAGAAATCTGATTTCTGTAAGCAAGATGGATGATGTAGGTGTAAAAACAGTGTTCCAGAAGGATACCCGTAAGATGGTTCAGTAGCACTAGTATTGATGTGGGAAGTTCAGATTGGAACTCTATACAAGTTGCAAGGTAGAACTGTTATTGATGGGTGCAACAACTTTGTGGTTCCTGAAAGTGGAGCAGAAAATCTAGTGGTCTCTGGAGAGAAGACCACGTTGTGGCATCGAAGGCTTGGACATATTGGAGAGAAGGGCCTTCGAATACTTTATAGTAAAGGTATGGTAGAAGGTATGAGTAATAGCTCTCTAGATTTTGATTTTTGTGAAAATTGTATATATGGGAAGCAAAATCGGGTGAGTTTCCCCTCTGGTGGTAAGAGGGCGAAACATATATTAGAACTTATGACCAGTGATGTGTTTGGACCTGTGAAGGTTCCATCATTGGGTAAGTCTGTGTACTATGTATCATTTATAGATGAATTCTCAAGGAATACATGGATATATTTCCTTAAGAAGAAATATGAAGTCTTTGAGAGGTTTAGAGAATTTAAGGCTCTAGTGGAAAACCAGAGAGAGAAGAAGATAAAGGTTGTTGAGGACAGATAATGTTGGAGAGTTTTTTAGTAAGGACTTTGAAGAATTTTGTAAGAAGTGCGGTATAACATGACATAAGACTACTCAATACACACCTTAGGAAAATGGAGTTGCAAAAGGAATGAACAAGATGTTGATGGAAAGGTAAAGAATCATGCTTAGTGGTGTCGAGTTAGGACAAGAATTCTGGTGAAGGTGATTTGTTGACCAGGTAACATGTTGTCTCTGTGTTTTATGTGTTATGCTCTCACATTATTTATTTTATGTGTTTTAGAATTTGTATGTAAGTAATTTTTGTATAGGGTTAAAACCTACAACATTTTGATTTCATGTTCAACAATACTAGAGTCAATGCCTAGCATCTCCTAGTATGACCATGCAAATATATCTTGAAATTCATGAAAGAGAGTACATTAACTATCGAGTTCTGATGGAGAGAAATATTTGTTGACATGAATGTTTTCTACAACATTAGGCTTAGTCAAAATATTAATAGAAATCGTTTCTTCAATATTTGATAGGTTTCGCTCGGAATCTACTATGTCTATGAAAATAGAATTCAAAAGGAAATAAAAAATTGAAGGGTGGTTAAGTTCATTTGAATAATCTTTGATGTCATATAGAATATGGGAACAATGATGATAATCTTCCCAAGGTTCTTCTCCTATCATCATTGATTGGATGATTCCTTCATCCGTAGAAAATGTATGTGAAAAAGGATCTGAAGAAGAACCATATTCTAATGAATGGTCTATCCATACAATTGGTGAAAGTGGATTCAGGTTTACTGCACAAGCCAGAAAAATTGATTGCTATGCAAGCTCAACGAGGCTTAGCGGCATAACTTCAATATTACTATCAACTTCGGAATCGTTGGTAATCCTCCTTAAATCAGATGAGGCGGAGGAAATCATGTTGCAAGTCTCTACTCTTGCCACTTTGGCCAAATCATATGGTGACGGTAGTGTAAAAGTACCCATTAGGGAAGGATATTTAAAGAGAACTACACCAACACTTTGAAGTGACAACAGGGGTCTGTGTACCAATAAAATGCTTCTCGTAGCCTGATAACTAGATGCAAAGAAGGAAAGCTGATCAATAACTGTGATTCCACCTTTATGAGGGAATGCAATCATACGAAAGTACATGGAAACCACAATAGCCATAGCACATACCCATGGACTTCCCAATAAAATGTTGTAGTCAACAGGTCCATCAACTACCTCAACCTCAATAGTAATTGTTTTTCCCCCTAGTTCAGTTTGCAGGTTACTCAAAATACCACAAGGTGTATATGTTCATCCATCGAAAGCTTTTAACGTTTTTAGTGGTCATGACAACAACGGTGAGCCAAATGTTTTCCAGTAGCTCATTGACATAATGCAAGTGGATGCCTCCTCATCAATAATAGTTCAATGAACATTCTTATTGAGAGGCTTTACTTGAATTAGGAAAGCTAATTGTGCTAGTAACTATGGTGTATATCTCGCATCGTTAAAATCCACAAGATTGGAATCCGTAGGGTCTATTCCACCATTTGTTGATAGTAAATCCTACTTCTGGCAGGGAGAGTTTTGTGACACCTCAATCATCGATATAGCAGAAGGTGATTGAGCAAGATCTTCTACTATGTTATAATTCTGAGCTACTCGAGCTTGAGGGTTAAATGTTGATTTATGCACAACTCCCTTTGGTGATTTTATTGTCAATTCTGGCACAATAGGTGGTGGAATATTTTCAGATGAAGTTGAAGTTGAAGGATTAAGTTGATCAATGGCCTGATTATTCGATGATGATGGTGGATTTCCATAATATTTGTTTTGTGTCGACAACAAAACCTCATTTAGGCTTTGCAATGGATAAAATAAGTACTTGGGATGTGGAAGCATGCTCTGTCACAACCAAATGTGTCTCTAGCTTTGGAAATGAATCAGTCAACACTACAGATGTGTTATCAGTACTTAGAAGCTTAGAGACTTCTGAGCAATGTGGAAAATCTCTTGTAAAATGCTCATCATTACAAATTAGACATGGATAATGAGGTTTCCTTGCGAAAATAGAGGAATTAGATGAGAAAGATTTCTCTTGAGGGGGATTATCTTGTTTCTTCTTATTTTTTTCCTTCTGCTTACCTCCTAGTTGCCCTGGAATCTTTTCTTTTTTAGATAACACAACATTGACATCAAAAGCAAGAGTGTTTTCTGATGCATTGGTAGTTTAATTGGAAATGGAAAGAGTTTGACCAGATGGTCTACCTACCATTTGTCTGCTCGAAGAACAAATCACACCATCACGGAATGAGAGTCCTTAATTAATTGTAGAGGAGGAACAATGAAAGATGGTCAGGATGCATCAGAAATCTTGTTGTAGAGCGTGTCAGATTATGTATAAATCAAATTAAAATATTGGGAAAGAGAAATTACTTGCCCTTCTGTGACACCTCCATCTTTTGCCACATCCTCGGCGATTGATGGCAACAAGGATTTTATGAACCACTCAGCCAAAAGTTTATTAGGAACACAAGTCTTAACCATTCGAGCATGATGTTGCAAATCATGAATATGATTTGATATATGAGTAGTAGTAGTTTGTTTAAAGTTGGTTAGGAGTTCCGTTCCAGTCTCGTATCTGATAGGTAACTGGAAGTCGGTCATAAATGTGGTGGCTAAAGTTGTAAAGTTTTCGAAAGAAGCTCGTGGTAACTCAATGTACCAGTTCACAACTAGACTAATAAGCGTTCTTGGAAAAGATGGAGTCTAACTGAGTTATCATTTAAGGAGTTTGATGAACACCACAAATGAAAAGTCATGACATGATTTGATGGGTATTCTCTGGGATTTCCATTGAATTTCAGAATGTCAGAAGGTAATTTATGCAGAATTACTGGCCACCAAGGTGCATATAAGATTGGATCATTAGTGAGCCAATTTAAATATGGTAATTCAAGAGTTGCTATGAACGGCAACTGTTGATTCAAGCTAGGTTGAGCATACCCAGGATATGATGAAATTGCCTGAGAAATAGTTCTTTGCATACCAATATACGGCATATGCATTTGGTAACCTTGATAAACTGGTTGTTGAACAAATCCAATATAAGGTCTTTGTTGATAACCAAGTTTAATTTGCAGTTGCCCATAACCAGCAAAGCCTTGTTGACCATGACCTTGGTTAGCTTGATATTTTCCAAACCTAGGTTGAGCCTATTGGGCAGGTCCAAATTGGGGTTGGAATTGTTGGAATTGAGGCTATTTATACTGGGGTTTCCATGGTTGTTGAATCAACTATTGTTGTTGTTGGTACAACTATGTTTATTTAATAGTTGTTGTTGCCTAGCAATATAAGGTTGACTAGGTTGTGAGTAAACTATACCATTGTAAGCCCGAGTGACTACGGATAAAGGTATAATAACATGAGGTTGTTGGACCCCAGACACAAGTGGTTGTTGTATAACAACTTGAGAAACTTGGACCTCTTAACTAGAAACTTGTTATTGCGAGGTAGAAGGACTAGTTTGTATAGGTTGAGAAATCACTGTTTCAACTTGTGAATGTGGTACAATGGTAACAACAGGTGTAGTAGGAATAGATGACACAATTTTCATTGGTTACATTGGATACACAAGCCTTGGCTGAAATAAAATTGTTGGTTTCCATTGACAAACTCGCATTCCAGGCTGACGTGAATACTACGGGATATTACCATATGATGGTCCTCCAGGTTATGGAGGATAAGGTGAATAAGGATATTTCTCTCCATATGGTGGCAATACAATATGTAATGGATATATAGGTCATTGTTGACTAGATTTCCTAGTTTGATATTGATATGTAGGATCAAACTATTTAGTTCCCGTTAATGAAGAACTAGGGAAAATTCTGGTTGAGGACATGGGTGATGACCATGGTGTAGAAGCAACCCCTGAGTGGGTTCCAGATAAAGATTGGTAACCAACTTGGACAGACAATTCACCATATAGGTATGACTCAATAGTAGTAGAAAACATTGAAAAGGTTGTGGTAGAAGATTTTGAGGCAGCTGCATCAGATGATATAGTCTAGGATATTGATGGTTGTTCAACCATAGTTAACTGACCCAATATATGTCCTAAAGAATCAACAGGTACTTGAAAATAAGTAAGATCAAAAGGAGCAATAAAATGAGGAGTATAAGGATAAAGATAGAGCTTGATTCCAAAATGGAATGGGGTTCTAGGTGTAGTATCTTCTTCAAATTCTTCCTCAACAACAATTAAACCAGGTGGAAGAACTCCATCGTCTAGTCCGTAATAGGCTTCTGTTGTTGATAAAATTCGAGTTTTAGTAATTAATGATGTCTGAGGGTTAACTAGTTGATCGTCTTCAAGTAAAGTAACAACTTTTGAATGTTCAAATTTGAAGTCCAAATGTTCTGGTAAAATAAAAACAGTTTCAGGGAGAGGTTCCTGAACAACTTCAAGTTCAAAAGTAACTTTTGTTTGAATTGTGATAGGTTCTAGATTAACTTCTGGTTGAACTAATTCAAGTTTAGAAGTAATTTCTTGTTGAGAAATTTCAAGTTGAGGATCTGTTGTGGCCAGCAACAACCCCCCTTCTTATTTAGTGTTAATACTAATACTAAATAACTGGGGGCCCTTAGTTAAAAAATTTTAAAAATCAATTAGTTCTTGTATTTCCTTTTTTAATAAAACTTAGCATCATAAACTTAGGAGAATACCCTTGAAAAATCTAAAAATGCTTAAGTTTTATGATAAGGTAGGATAAAATCACTCCTTAAGAAATATCGCACCGCAAAAAGGATAATGGATACCTCCTTACAAGCCGAATTCTAAGATTGTGAGATCGCGATGTGAGATTACATATTAAAAACATATATTGCATCACATGCCTCAAATATCACTTACACTGAAAAGCCTCAAACTGCCGATATGTGATGGCACATATCACAAAATCGCATTTCGCAGAAAACACATTAACGGATAATTGTCATATGCCAAGCTCCAACGATATTGCGATAGAGCGGCAAAACGATATTGTGATAGTGCGACACAGTGATTTGCGATATTGTGAAGCAAATCGCAAAGTCGCTTCATCATAGATCTTTTGGGCTCGTTGTTCGAGGAATATTTTTCCATAAATCGAGACTTGGTTATGTGCTTTAATGCTAATTAACGAGTTAGTTGCTAACTATTAATGAAATATGGTTTTGTGCTTATCGAAGAGCCATTTCAGGTAAGGTGGTATATTTTATATGTCTTCGGCATTTAAAGCTTTCCCGTCACCTTTTCCTTATCATTATTCTCACCTCACTTGTAAACTGCAGGAACGAAGAACAGAGAACTATACAATGCAGTATTCAGGATATTATGGGAAAGAAAGGAAAAACTCCAAGTTTTGAAGACAAAGAATTGACACCCTTGTATACAGACATCGCCTGTAACAGAGATGTTGGTATTACCACTTGGGAAGGCATGTACAGTCTACAGGAAGAGAATCCCAAAAGGATGGAGGTTACAGCTATTGCAGACTCACATGGGTCTTCTGAGGCAACAGTTACAGATCTAGCCTACTTGTTCTTGCATCGGATAGCAGCAAGGCCAAAAATTCTTCCATACATGGACATGGTTAAATGGGTACTGGACAGCACTGACATCAAAAATAGACAATTTAAGGCTCAGGGTCAAGAACTTATAGAATCATTGTTTTCACAAAATTTAAGCTTTATATCGACTAAAAAAAAGCGCGTGGGACACAATAATAGCACCAGGGAAGCCCAAATCAAGAAATGGAGGCAGTTTCCAATGTGTGATAAGTGCCTAGTGCTAATCGCACATTGCTAGGCAAAACCTCTTGAAAAGGAAAGCCTCTAATTTCTCAGTCACCTGTAAGCCCAGAAATTTATAGGAAAAAACGCTAGAGGTAAAAAAGTAAAACTTGAATTCTAAAACCAATGGTATTTGTCAGAAATATCTTCAAAATGGTATGTATATATGCTCAGTAATTGTAAATAGGATGGAGACAGAAGGCTCAAGAAAAGGAAGAATCAATCAAAAGATAAACTAAGTTGAATTGGGATTCTTACTGGGCATATTTGGTAAAACCACATAGCCAGTGCATGACTCTCAAATGCATCATCAATTCTGCCGAGAAGATGGCGCCAGCTCTTGCTGATTCTGTTTTCGCAGGACAGTTAAACTCTGAAGTCAGCCAGCCGACTTTTCTCAAGAAAATGCTGAACGCTTCCGATTTCAAGAAACAGATACAGAAATAGTTAGTTAGTTTTAGTTTTAGATTCAATGTTAGTAGTAATTTTGCTTTATTTTTGCTTGAAAAAATGACGGTAATTTAAACCGTATCCTATATTTTTGTAATAAGTTATTTTTAGATTTAGTTAGTAGTATTTAAATCCTTCTCATGCATTTAGAGAAGGGTCCTGAAATTTGTCAAAACTTGTCCTCAAAACATGCACTTTTGCACCCTTCGAGGAGGTTTTGATGAATGAATGGAACAGGATTTATTGATATCTGCATTTAATATCTACTACTGATGTTGCACTTCTATACTCTTAGTGGATGTTGGATTAAGAAGAGATAAATCATTATCGCTTGAAGCTCATGAGTAGAACTAGTTATAAATGGTACTTTTATCTCTTAACTATTTATGCCTTTGTGTTAAAGTGATATTTATGTTCAGTTGTTTATATATTGATGCGTGAATGCCTGAGTTATCATTTGGCACTTCTGTATGGTGATAGGTATTTATTTATGCTTAATGTATGAGTAGCTTATCATGTGATATGCTTTTCACAACTGTTTCGTCTAACTTTTTATACAAAGTGGTTTATCTCTATTGGATTCTTTTCTCATAACAGTTGAATCATCTTTATTACCAATTGTTATTTGAAATCATTTTAGATCACATAACGGAAAGATTACATCCTAGGTTAGTGTAGAATTAGATACTTCTATTTATTAGAATACAATTGCATGTCATTAGATTAGAGTTAAAATAAAAGCATTTCACTTAGGAATTTTTAGAAAGGAAATATCAATTCTCAACACATACACACATAAATTGGGAAACTAGTCATATATCCCTAGTCGAACCCACTATACCAAATAGTAAAGGAGTTGCTAACCAAGGTCCAGACCAGGTGGGTATCCCCCTTGTTGTAGACCCGATTTTCGGGGCTTCAACAGGATCAAGTTGTTGTTGAACAACTTTGGTTACTATTTCACTAGTATCAGTTATAATGTCCTCAGGTAATTGTGAAACTTCTTCTTTAGTAACAGATGTACCAAAAATATTTGGAGTAACTAGAGTCTCAGTATTCACCAAAATGGATGATTCTAGTAATTCAGATGAAGATCCAGGAGTTCTTAATGTACTTGACTCAGTTAAGCGAGACCACTTTGACCGAATAGGTGTAGCTTCGAGTGGAAAAGGCGGTTTACTCATTGTTCTCCATGAACAATGGGGTAAGGGTTGATGTTCCTCCATGATTGCTGATTAATTTTATTACAAAAAAGAAATAAAGAAAAAGGCATAAGCTAGGAAAGAGTTTTACCAAGCAACTATGAACTACAGAATACCTCCTGCCGAACCAAGAAGTACTAACAGGCAATCGCCTCGAATGTTGTTTTTGGTGTATCACAATGTACAAGGTACTTGACTCTGTTACTGTTGGGCTGCTAATATGTCATTATTATTATCACTCTTTAACGCCCATTTTATCCATTTCTACCATTCGTTATCACATCATTTATCATGGTTTATCATATAATTCCATTTTATAATTATTTATGTTCTTATGGATAAATATTATTTCTTCTCCTTTATTTTTAATCAATTGATGATTATTATGCATGATTTTACTAATGATGGTTTATTAATAAATTTGTTTTGACATCACTCACCATTTTAGCCTCTAATATATTCCAAATTGTAGATTTGATCTCTAGCTCATTGAATATTCCAACTCAGAAATTCGCTAGGATAAGAAGTGACAGTTTTGCATTGGACGTTTCAGGAAAATGGAGAAGAATCTGGAAAATCAAAAACATGAGTTTTGGTCAAAGTAGACCAAGTCAGTTTTGAAATGAGTAGTTTTCCCAAATTCAGTCTGTATTAAGAGAAACAAATGGTTCTCTGAAGACGTTTTTCTCATTTCACTGTTGTGGCCGGCTTCCAAATTATCTCAGGTGCAATACCAAATTTGACTTGTTCCAGTTGAATGCTAATGGAAAGATATTTCAGATATGATCTTGCTGATCAATTTTTTGTGAACAATCCAATTTTGTTATGGGAATCATTTTGTAATCATATCTGTTGTAACTTCTCTCTTCTCTATATGTATTTAAATGAGAACATGGATCAAAGAGGGAGAGGGATCATTAGAGATAGGATAGGATAGGATAGGAGGAGAGGGGATAATGGAGAGATTTTGATATATACATGTAATCACTATTGAATTACAGGTAGACTATGTTATATTATTTTTCATTCAATGAAAGAGTCTATTGATTTCCCTTGACGCATGCAGAACGAATTGAATGAGACGTGTTGATTAAGCCTGAGTGGTTTTTAATTCTCTAGTTATTATAAGTTCTTTCCTCCCAGAAGTAGCAAGGGCCCACCGCAACTGGGATATCTAGCTAGATTAGCACCAACGCTGTAGATTTCCATTACCAATTGCATTTCAATTCTGTCAATTCTGTAGGTTGTGAGTGTTAATTTCATTACAGAGCATGTGTTAATTTCATTATAGAGTGTTTAATTTATAGCATAAGCGCGAGTTATTTTAACATAGGCAGGCATGGATAAGGCATTGATTAGAGCATTGATTTCATTTTCTTTCGTTTATAGCATTGCAGAATAGGGCATACGTGAGAGTGTGGTTATTATATAATCAGCTGAAAGAGATTGGTTAATGCTACTGAACTCTCAGTTGACATCATTTCCATTTGAGTTGCATAATTGAGATTGAGTGTGATTTAAATAGAATCAGCTAGAAGATATTGGTTAATGCTACTATACTCTCGGTTGATGTTATTTTCAATTGAATTGTTTGCTTCATATTTGATTATGGTTTTTCCTCAGACTAAGTTCTGATGCTTAGATGTATTATTTCCTTTAAAAGCTACAACTTGATATTTATGATTGCATCCAGTTATTCTTGTATCAAGTTTTATAATTCAACTTAAAAAGCATTACTCTCTAGATTTATAGCTTGCACATATTGTGTACACTCTTGAAACAAAAAGACTTACCTAGGTTAATAATTAATGTGAGGTAATTAGGAGTTCTAAAAGACACCTTTTAGCACCCAAAATTTTGGCGTCATTGCTGGGGAGAGTGTTGTCATTTCAAAGAGAGTGACATATGTTTGATATTTTCTACTAGGAAAGAATTGGGTATTAAAAATGGAAGGTAAGAGCCTACGTAATGAGCAAGTAAAGTGCTTGCTCCTCCACTCGCTTTTCAGTACAATTGCATAGAAGTTGAAGTAGGTGTTTGATGTTTGTCTGCTATGAAAGAATTGGGTATTGAAAATGGGAGGTAAGAACTTGCATAACGAGCAAGTAAAGTGCTTTCTCCTCCACTCTCTTTTCAACAGAATTTGGTAGGAATTGAAGTAGGAAATGTAGAGGTAGAATTTTTTGAGAAATCTCATAATTCCACTCGAGTGGTGATGTAAGCACCACCCATTTCACTAACCAATTGACAAGAAAATTTGAAGGAGGAGCCTCAAAGAGACACATGAAAAACATCTTCTATTATGGTAAGAAATGACTCACATTGCAACTTTTGGATTCCCTATCAAAGATCTAGGAGGAGTGACACAAATGCACATAATTCCCCCATCTTCTCTACCAAATTTTCATGGTTTGACAAATGAAGATCCATATACATTCTTATTTGAGTTTGACATACTTTGTAGAGGATATGATTATTGTACTAAGGATCAAAGGTTGAAAGTGTTTCCTCTTACTCTAAAAGGAGCAGCTTTTTGATTATTCATAAGCCTAGGTGGGAACTACATCCAAACATGGGAGGACATGAAGAACATATTCTTGAAGATGTACCAAGACTAGTACAAACCCAATGAAGATATTTTCATTATGATACAAAGGGAAGATGAAATCTTGGAGGAATATGTGGAGCAATTTCGATACAACCTTCAAAAATCAAAGCATATGTATTTGGAAAAAGAGATCTTAAAAAACCTCCTACTTAAAGGAATCAACGATGAATTTTTAGAACTCTTAAATATGATAGGAAAAGATGATGTTTTTCAGTTTTCATATGATGATGTTTGTGAATTGCGCATAAGGTATTCAAGAGGAATATCCAAGGCTGGTAAGAATTATAGAGAATTTTCTTCTTTCTTTTCCAAATCTGCTACAAGAACAAGAGACATAAGAGCTAAAATCACTATTTTATTTGAAAATTTTAAAGTTGATTTTATTAGCTCTCTAAATTCAAAATTGGATGTTTTGCAGGTTTAGAAAAATCAAGAAATTGAAGAAGTGCTTTTCCGTCGTTATCAAAAGGAGCATCCCATAGATAGTTGTTCTTACTTATCTAGGATGAAAGTAGCATATCAAAGAGATGAGGAAGCTGCAACAAGGTCAAAACCACAGAAATCATGGCCTACAGGTATGGTTCAAAACACTTCCTCTCCATTCTCTTACTTGCACAATCCATTATGGAATACTCATGTGTTAGGGCAGCCATGTACATCTCAATATAAGCCCCACAAATCTTGTCTACAAGTTTGGCATGGTTTATCTTATGATTGCATGACTACTCTCCCTCAACTTGTAGCACAAGCACATCCTCCATATTCTTCACCAACTCTTCCACAACATCTTGCTTGCCTATCAAAATCATCCAGTCAACCCAATCAACTACATCATCAAAATTCTCCATTCCCTACACAATTTCTTGATCAACTAATTCCACACCCTCACCACAATAAACTAGTACAACATGCTTACAGTGTTGAACTACAAAATTTAGCCACCCTTCCCACCCATTCTATCTCACATGCACCACTGGAGAAAACTTATATTGAGATTGAGAATGTTTCAAATTCCAAAATTGTAGAAGTTATGGAAGAAAATAAGGTTTCTTTTAGTCTGCGTTAACAAGTCGTTTTAAAAGCTCAAGAACTTCATGATATGATGGCTATGGGAAATCAAGAAAGTAAAGGATATATTGAAGAGTGGTTTCTCTCCATCATTTTCTTGCAGCATCACTCTATACTTCAACAATTTTTGACACCATATTTTCAAGGGAAGTTGACTTCTCATACCCTAGTACTCATTAACATGCATTTTTCAAATTTGGGTATATACACACTTGAGACCTTATTTCGAAAATGGTTCCACTGGAAGTACTCTTATATGTAATCATATTCATTTTTCAAATCAGAGTAGGTTAGTGTATAAAATAAAATAAATAAGGAAATAAAATAAACACATTTTTTTAAATGTAAAAATAGTTGTTTTTGTTACAACACTCATATTCATTTTTATCACCGATTTGGAAAAAATGTTTGAATATCATAATTTTTGGCTTCTGGGCTTGATAAAACTTCTGAAAATACAGTTGGGATAGTCATGTTTTGAGCGACCAAAAGGGAATATTTTTAAAACCTATTTCTATCCTAAATAGCCCTTTATTTCTAATTTCCAACCCAATTGTAATCACTCAATTTGGATTTGAAACGAAAACGTGATAACCAAAACATTGACAGAGTATCTGGTAGACAGCTTAGGAACAGAGTTGGGAAAGTCGTTTTTGGGAGGCCAGAATGACTATATTTTTAAAAATTGTTTCTATTATAAGTATCCCTTGATTTCTACTTTCCAACCCAATTTTAATCACTCAATTTGGATTTGAAATGAAAACATTATAACCAAAACATTGACTGGGTGTCCAGTAGGCAGCTCAGGAACAGAGGTGGGACAGTCAGTTTTGGGAAGCCCAAATGACTATATTTTGAAAACCTATTTCTATGGTATATTCCCCTATTAATATAGTTTAAAAATCAATTTGAATCACTCATTTTAGATATCATGTGATAAAGTTATGACGAAAATACTAAATGTCTATTGTAAATCAGCACTCTTAAAACTTTGTTTTTCTGGCTGTTCATTAGAGTATTTGACCCATAAATTATTTTTGTTTTCAAAACCTATTTCTATTGGTGAAATAAATTTGAATTATATCTCATTTTTCTTTTTAATATCTCGAATCAGACCAAAAACAAAGGAGTTGTGATCAAAACATTGTTGGTTAGTATGGTCGACCATTGCTCTCCTGCAGGTGACAAATAAATTTTACTTTGTTATTTTTTTCTACGGATTTGTTTTACAGAGTAACTACTTGTTAGTTTTTTGCATAATTCTTGGATTAGGGTAGCCTGATCACCTCTCTTTCTCCATGATTTAATGTTTTATTGCAGGTAGACACTCGATTTTTGCAGGTCCTAGGAGAATAAAGAAGGTCAATTTATGGACAAGCGATTCTTGAAAGAAATTTTAATGAAACAAGGACATTTCATCCAATTCATTACCTAACAGATTTATAACAGAAGAAATGAAGAATTGATTTCAATTTGAAGATTCATGTCATTACTACTAAAACATTTTTCCAAGAGATCATTTTTTTATTGACAGATTGATATTCCCTTAGGAAATAACATCATAGCTATTGTACTTAATCCATTTATTTATATACTGTTTATAAAAGTGTTGTTTCTTTTTTGACTTCTCTTATGTTTTTTTGTTTCAGGTGTTGCTTCCTTCAAATTTTGGTTTCCACTCCATTGACAATTGAAGAATGAGGACCCCACTATGCAAGTTCTAGCTATAGAAGGCAATCCTACGACAGCTTCATTTTTGTAAAAAGTTATTTTTTTTAACTATAAATATGATTGTTTTATGTGTTTTAATGGAAGAAGTGTCCTCAGACACGTAATTTTATTGATCAGAAAAAATAATTACATATTTGATTTCGCAATAGTTTACACTCGAACAACCAAACACTCTTGCAATGAGCTATTTATAAGCTCAATTTCCTAACTACCTCTACTTATGGATCACTTATTAAATAATAAGTGTCCATTTACAATAAATGCTGTTCAAAACAACTAGCTAATAAATCTCCTAAAATAGAGCCTAAGATACAACACCTTTGGAGAGTCATATCTTGTTACAACAATATACTAATTCTAAATGTCTCCATTAAATAATTAAACATTCTACAATAATAATTATTAATTTAATATCTTAAATTAATAATTATTTTATTCCAAATTTATAACCTATGATAATTTTTTTTTGGACCATCTAACATTCCCCCCTATGATCCAAAGATACATTACAACAGATACCAAGTTCATCCCTGAACTTAGTATATTTTATTCTGCCAAGTGGTTTCGTGAAAATGTCGGAGATCTGATCTTCAAAAGGACAATAAAATGGCTTGAGGACATCTTTGGCAATGAGAGATCTGATATGATGATACTTGGTGTCCACATGCTTTGTCTTTGAATGAAAAACTAGGTTCTTGGCAAGTTAGATGGATGGCTGGCTGTCAATGAATAATGATGTAGCTTCTGCCTGAGAAATGCCCAAATCCTGTAAAATTCTAAGGAACCAAACAATTTCACATGCTACTTCCCATGCGAAAATGTACTTTGCTTCTGCTGAAGAAGTGACCATTGTAGCTTGTTTCTTACAACTCCAAGATACTGTTGCTGACCCCATGTTCATTAAATAACCTGATGTTGATGCTTGATCATCAATACTTCCAGCAAAGTCAGTATTGGAATATCCACCAAGTACAAAGTTTTTAGTCTTTGTGTAAAGAAGACCAAAATATTTTGTTCCTTGGATATATTGAAGAACTCTTTTGGCTGCATTCCAGTGGTTGTCTCGTGGCTCTTAAATAAAACATGAAAGAATACTAATTGCATAAGATATATCAGGGTGATTATTTGGAAAATAAATCAAGCTGTCAATCAACTATTGTTAAGTAGTACTATCCACCTTTCCCCCCCTTCAAATTTTGAAAGTTTCAAGTTTTGCTCCATGGGGGTGAGAATGGGCTTGCAATCCTGCATTCCAAATCGCTGAAGAACCTTTGCTACATACTTACTTTAAGAAATGAAAATATGATGTGGACGTTGGAAGACTTCAACTCCAAGATAGTAGTGAAGTAATCTCAAATCTATCATTTTAAAACCTGCATGTAACTCCTTTTTCACTTGTGCAATATGATCATCATGGTTGCTAGTAATGATCAAATCATCTACATACATAACAAGAATTACCAGATATTTTCCCTGTTGTCACACATACAAAGTATCATCAGATTTACTTCATTGAAAACCAACTTTCTTAAGGTATTCATCCATCTTTGCATACCAAGCTCGAGGAGCTTGTTTTAATCCATATAAATCCTTTATAAATTTGCAGACTTTATGTCCTTGGCCTTCAATTTCAAAACCTAGTGGTTGTGTCATATACACTTCTTCCTATAAATCCCCATTGAGAAAAGCAATTTTCACATCCATTTGATGAACTTTCCATCCTTTCTAGGTGGCCAATACAAGTGTTAATCGAATAGTGTTCCATTTAGTTGTAGGAGCAAAAGTTTCCTCATAATCAATGCCTTCCTACTGCACAAAACCTTTTGCGACAAGTCATGCTTTATACTTTTCAAGTTCTCCCTTTTGATTATACATAATTCTGTAAACCCATTTGCATCCTATGGGTTTAACATTTGATGGACAATCAACAATTTTCCAAGTGTTGTTATCAATTATTGCTTGATATTATTCAACCATAGACTATTTCCATTCTTTATGTTTTACTGCTTCTTTGTATGTGGAAGGTTCAGTAAAATCATTTGCTATGAAGGAAAAATTTCCTTCACTTCTATGTGCCCTTCTAGTGCCCGTTTATTCTTGTCATCGGACTTTACATCTTTCAAAAGTTGAATTTCCCATTTCAGTAGTTGGTCCTCACTTGTTTGCATTTCTAAAAAATCTCCATCATTTTAAAGAGGGTTAAATATAAATTGATGTTCATTCTGGCGGTGGACAATCACTATCAGAAGAACTGCTACTGCTTGGAGATGTAGATGAACTGCTAGAAGACCCAGATGATGTTTCTGATGTAGATGGACTGGATGACTCATCTTCAGAGGAAGGAAAATCAAGTTCATACCAATTCGATGATGTTGGTTGACTTTTCATTTTTCCTTTTCTTTTACTGCCCTTAGTTTCTAAATTTTGAAGAAGACTTTTGATTTCTTAAGCACTCTTACTTTCTATTTCATCAAAGATTGCATCCCTGCTCACAATAAATTTTCCATTGGTTAAATGACCTTTCTTCTCATTAGAATAGCCTTTCTTTTTTCTTTTGGAACTAAGACATAACATACTGATCCAAAAACTCGAAGATGTTTAACTCAAGGTTTGAAACCAAACCAAGCTTCATAAGGTGTGATTCCGTCTAAAGAAGCAGTTGAAGATCTGTTTCTTAAGTAGACAGTTGTATGTATTGCTTCTGCCCAATATTTTGGACTTAACCTCTTGAAAGTTAACATGGATCTTGCCATTCCTAACAAGGTGCGATTCATTCTTTCAACTACTCCATTTTGTTGTGGAGTGTAAACATTAGTAAGATGTCGTCTTATGCCATTTTTACTGCAACAAGTTTTGAATTCATTTGAAGTGAATTCTCCCCCATTATCTGTCCTAAGAGTACCTATCTTTTCTTTGACTTCATTTTCAACAAGTTGGCAAAAAATCTTAAACTTTTCAAATGCTTATGACTTGTTCTTCAAGAAGTAAACCCAAATCATTCTAATAAAATCATCAAAAAAGAGTAAGAAATATTTGCAACCACCAAATGAAGTTTGTAGTGGTCCACAAACATCACTATGAAATAGTTGTAGCCACATGTTTGTACGCCATGAACTTGTTGGAAAACTTTCTCAACTTTGTTTTCCATAAATGAAAGCTTCACATTTTTCATTTTCCCTTTTGAAAGTTGGAAGTCCTTTAACCATTCCTTGTTTCTACAATTGATAAAGACTCTCAAAATTTAAATGTCCATATCTTATATGCCATATTCTTACAGGTGAAATACTTGTAGTTACTGCCCCTGCAAAATCGGAATGCTTTGGTATAACTATCCCTTTCATTTCTAACAGTTTTCCATCTTCATAACCTATCATGACAGTTTTCAAGCTCTGTTTGATTGAATTAATTTTGACTAAACCATCTTCCATAATCACCTGATGTCCTGCTTGTCGAATCATGACTAAAGAAAGCAAATTTTTGTTAAAATTTGGTACATACCATAGATTGGAAATCATTTTTTCTCCAATTCCAGGGAGAAAAACTTTAACTGCTCCTTTTCCATAAGGAGTATGTTTTGTATCATCAACAAGAAAAATCGAATTATGTTGGAAATCTTGAAAATTCCAAAAAAAAATCATGTTGACAAGTCATGTGTTGAGTTGCCCTGAAATCCAAGATCCAGGCATCTTCATAATCACTTCTAAGATGGGATGAAAGTTATGATGTTGTTGAGGAAGTAAAAACATATTTTGAGTTATCATCATCTTGATCATTTGCAAATTACGTTGAGTGCTGCTGAAACTTGGGAATTTTATTAAGAGATGTTTGAAAATCTTCAGCATAATGGCCAACTTTGTCACATCTTCGACACACAATTTGACTTAAGTCTCTTCCTCTTCCTAAATATTGTCTCTGCCTCTGCTTTGACTTCTATGTTGAGATTGTCCTCTACCTTGATTATTATTTCCTTGTCCCTAAAAATTGCCTCTTCCTTGGTTGTTTCCTCTACCTTGAAAATTACTCCTTCTTGAATTGTTGCCTCTATTAAAGTTGTTTCCTCTGCTTTGGCTTCAACCTCGACTTTGTACATTATGTGCTACTTGATTCTGATTGAAATTCTCTCTACCTTTGAATCGAGAACTGTTTGCTGATGATTTACTAGTGCTGGCCTCTGTGAGAAAAACATCTTCACCAATTTTCTTCTTCTTCCCAAAGGTTTTATCATGTTGGGTCAACATTTCACAGAGCTCATCAAAGTTTAATTTCTCTAATTTCCCAGTTAATTGTATAGTCTCCAAAAAATGCGTGTAGGAAGAAGGAAGTCCAAAAATTACAATTGTTACCATAAAACTATCATCTATTGCTAGAAAACCAGCGTTAATGATTTTCTGCCTAATATTCTTAAGTCTTGAGATATGTTCATGAACATCACCTCCTTCAGTCAATTTTTATTGCAACAATTTTAATTGTAGATCAACTTTCTTTGATTCAAGTTGAGTATCAAAGAGGTCTTTAAAAGTTTTCAAAGCATACCATGTATCTGTAGTATTTTCTATATGGACATGCATTTCATCATTCATAGAAGATTTAATAAGAGCTAAGGCTTTGGCATTCTTAACTTCCCATTTTACTAGTGCAGCTGCATCTATGGGTTTATTCAACTTAATATCTCCATCATATATACCCTCCTATAATTCATTGTAAATGAGAGTGCTTTCGATGAGACAGTGCCATGTTTTATAAGATTTTGTGCCTTCAAGTTTGTCGGTATCAGAAAACAAATTAATCAACTAAGACATTGTAGCGTTGAAGCTTTGCACCAAGAATCAGAACAAAAATTTCAAGATGGGCAACGCAACACACCACGCAAAAAAACACAATCTATCGGGGCTTGGCCTTGACCCTTGTATAGTCGTTGAGGCAGCAGAAAAATGACTGAGCTTTGCACTTGGCTCTAATCAGTTTCTCAGAAATTACAATGTAACTTTCAAAATTTTACTTTTACAATGATGCTCTTGCAAAACTTGGTAAAGAAAATTTACCCTCCCCCCACCTCCCCCAAAGTAAAATTACTTCAAGTTACAATGTCACACTTATCCAAATAAAAATTACAATTAAAATCTTCTTATTACTCCAAAAATTTAAAAATCACCTTATTACTCCACAAACAATAAATTCCCAAAATTCAAAAAAATCACCATATCTCTTCAAAATACAATAGTAATTATTCGATACCACAATAATGGCAATAGTGTCCTTAGACACGTAATTTTATTAATTAGAAAAATAATTACATATTTGATTTTGCAAGAGTTTACACCCAAACAACCAAACACTCTTGCAATGAGCTATTTATAAGCTCAATGTCCTAACTACCTCTAATTATGGATCACTTATTAAATAACAAGTGTCCATTTAGAATAAATGCTATTCAAAACAACTAGCTAACAAATCTCCTAAAATAGAGCCTAAGATATGACACTTTTGGAGAGTCATATCTTGTGACAACAATGTACTAATTATAAATGTCTCCATTAAATAATTAAACATTTTAGAATAATAATTATTAATTTAATATTTTAAATTAATAACTATTTTATTCCAAATTTATAACCTATGATAATTTTATTTTTGGATCATCTAATACATTTTCCTCTATTTGTTTGCTACTGTAAATATGATGTTTTTCTCTGTTTTTCTGTAAATATGATTTCCTTTCTCTGTTTTTCTGTATATACAATTGCTTTTTCCTGTTTTTTTCTATTGTTTTTCTTTCTTCTATATCATTGCCCTTCTGTTGATTAGAGAAGTAGGGATGATTGCTTGTCTGTGTTTTTTTTCTCTCCCCGTTTTCTTTTGTTGTTCCCTAAAGGGAACAACACTTTTTCGTGTGCGTTTTTTGTTGTTCCCTACAAGGAACAACTGTTGTTCCCTACGGCGAACAACTACTGTTCCCTACAGGGAATAGTTGTTGTTCCCTATAGGGAACATCACTTTTCACGAGTGTTTTTATTTATTGTTCCCTATAGGGAACAACTGTTGTTCCCTATAGGGAACAACTTTTTTCACGTGTGTTTTCGTTTGATGTTCCCTATAGGGAACAACACTTTCCGTGTGTGCTTTTTTTAGCTGTTCCCTATAGGGAACAACTATTGTTCCCTATAGGGAACAACACGTTTCACGTATGTTTGTCTTTGTTGTTCCCTACAGGGAACAATTGTTGTTCCCTATATGGAACAACACTTTTTGCCTGTGTTTTTCTTTGTTATTCCCTATAGGGAACAACACTTTTCTCCTGTGTTTTTATTTGTTGTTCCCTACAGGGAACCGCTGCTATTCCCTATAGGGAACAACACTTTTCATGTGTGTTTTTCTTTGTTGTTCCCTATAATTTTCGTGTGTGTTTTTCTTTGCTATTCCCTACAGGGACAATTGTTGTTCCCTACAGGGAACAACTGTTGTTCCTTATAGGGAGCAACACTTTTCACGTGTGTTTTTCTTCGTTGTTCCCTACGAGGAACAACTATTGTTCTCTATAGGGAACAACAATTTTCGTTTGTTTTTCTTTGATGCTCCCTCTAGGGAACAACACTTTTCTAGTTACACTTTTTTTGAGTGTTTATTTTGTTGTTCCCTCAAGAGAACAACACCTTTTAGAGTTTTGTTGTTCCCTCCTGGGAACAACATTTTTAGAGTTTTTGTTGTTCCCTCTAGAGAACAACTCTTTTTTTTTTTACTTTTTTTGAGTTTTTGCTATTCCCTCAAGGGAACAACACTTTTAGAGTGATTTTGTTGTTCCCTCTGTAGAGCTATAAAAAGCGTCTCTTTCACCTCTAGTTACCTCACATTAATATGTCAATCCAGGATCGTCTGGTTATTTCAAAGGGTGTCTTAGTCTGAGGCTTACATTTGCCAAAGTAATGCTTGTAGTATAGTTATTTAAAAGCTACGCAAGTAAATTAATGCAGATCTACAACTTAACTGCTTCAAAAGACCAAATCACACCAAGTATTGCATCAGCCAAAGGTTCGGCAGCAATAACCCATCCTTTTCATAATTGACGAGAATAGATCAGAGGTCTGGGAGCCAAATAGCAGATGTTGGGCTCGCTATAGCCTGGGATCGTTCTTAATGATTAGAAATGAAACAACAGATAAAGGAAATGGTAATAAAATGGAACAACACATCAGCCAAGGGCTTGGTAGCAATAACACATCCCTTTCATAGTTGATGGGAGCAGATCAAAGGTCTGGGGACCAAGTAGCAAATGCTGGGGTCCACTACAGACTAAGTTTGTCCTCAAGAAACAGCAAATTAGAAATCTGGAAATGGAACAACAAATTGAAATGGAACAACAAATAAATGGAACAACAAGTAAATGGAACAACAAATAAATGGAACAACAAATAAATGGAACAGCAATTCAAGAATGGAACAACAATCAAAATAAGCAATAACCGAGTTCTTTAAGCTGCAACTCTATTCAACCATGCCAATCAAAACACCAATCCCTCAATCTTATATGATGGAACAATACTATAAAACCTTAGAAACACACCATACTTAATCTGCTTCTGTTAAAACACATATGATTGCATCTAACAATAAATAATAGTCACATTCGATAACCATGTGAAACAGACCTTTCCAGATGACTTGTTATAATGCAAAACACAATCGTGAAGAATTCTGTAATAAAGTAACAGTGTCCTGTAGAGATTAATCAATACGTAAAGAATTGGTAAAATAACATAGCATCGATATAAAGTTCAAGAACACGAAATGAGTTAATTACAACAGAGCATGTAATAGAATATTCTCAAAACACAACAGATTACCAGATTACGTATATGAACAAACCACACAGAAACTATTGAAAAGTGTGCAACAAGAAATTCTTGTTGAGAATGCAACAAGATGATGGAGCTTAGTGAAAAGAATCGCCTTCACTAAGTGGGCCCGCAGGCTATTTTTGGCGCAAGTCTATTTTTAGACTATGTCTATTTTTAGACATATGGATCATGTCTATGGATTGCAGGTTGTTGTTTATGGATGATTGATCAAGTTGGAAAAAATAGATGGACTTCTATTTTTAGACCACAGCGGGGTGACACCACAGCGGAGTGACTGCTCAGTCTAAATATAGAACAGTCAAATATTATTAGCTCATAATAATATTTAGACTATAAACTTTGTCTTATTCTCTTGGAGCACTTCAGGATGAGCTACGGATGTGGTACATGCAGATCCCAGAAGGAAATACGTGGTTACCTATGGGATGACTAATATTTGCATGCAGGACTTCAGTTAGAACTCAAGTGAGTTGAGTTTAGTGGACTGGAGGTGCAGTTGATGGAGTTGTGTTCAGTTTAGCTTTGTTAAACTGGTTGTATTTAGTCTATCTGGCAAATAGACTAGAGATGAGTTGGGTGAATTAGTTATTAATTAATTCACAAGTTATTAACTCATAATACAACTAATGAATACATCAGTTAACTCAGTTGCATGTCAGTGCATGTTCAGTTCAGCAGGGACAGGTGTTAGAGAATCAGATTGCTATCAGTTGTGACTATAGTTGTGCACCAGTTCTTGCACAA
>APFE031214240.1:48332-80496 GCA_000404065.3 Pinus taeda | reverse complement strand
AAAACCAACAACACTTCTCTACAAGATACAAGATTCCAGCCTTTGGATCTCTGTGATGAGGGATCCATATATAGATGATTGTAGGGGGGTGAGTCATCTTCTGGGGTCTTTATTAGTGTCTGCTCTCTGATAGTTCTTGATTCCACTTGGAGACTGATGATCTCTTACTCATCCCTGGTCGAAAACGGAGAGGCAAGTGTCAGAGGGGAAGCTTCTAGAAGATTCCATGATCTTCCACCTCGCAAATTGTCCCTGCCATTTGTCCATTCTCGACCATCGCACCCTAAAAAGGGGCCATTCAGTATGAATCGCACCTTTTAGATTGGGAAGGTGATATGCATCACACCCTCTGCACTGGGTATTCAGTATGGTCCAATTTTGACCATTTCTAAGCAGTTTTTAGTGGAGAACTTCTGGGAGATGATGTAATCAGTTGACCTTGTTCCTTTAGGCAGTGAAGCAACACTTTTAGGGACTTAAGAGCCCTCAGTTTATGGACATTTATGATAGGGGTTGAATTTTTAAAAAATGTCTATAACACCATTATAGCACATTTCACATAGACACATAGACATTTCCCCACCAAGACATGCAATACCTGCACTTTCCAAACAAAACAATAGTAGACTACCCCTGCTACCATGGAAGTGATCCCAACACTAAAAGTAATCACAAGAAACGAATATGCATATCATTCATCCTTCTTCCTGCCTCTTTTGTCAGACACCTTTCTCTGGCTTTCATTTATTTTCATTAACTCAAATGCTAACTTTGATTGCAAGGGCTTATCAATATTTTCCTTCTCATCTTTCTGTTGCTATTTATTGAGATCCTTCACTCAATGCCATGTTGCACAATGACAAAATTTCTACATAATAATATTAAGCAATCCTAATACTAGCAAGACCAAGGCTAGGATTGTCTTGTTTGGGAAATGGTTCAGTCCAAAAAAAATCCAAGGCAGTTTGTTCAGGTATAATTGCATGGTAGGGGAATTTATTTAACTTCGTGGTCCATGACAAAAATGAATTCATCACCAATGTTGTCAGAAGAAACCAACCCCACATAACTCCCTCCTAATGCTCGTTCGTTCGTTCCTTCCTTGATTACGTAATTTACAGATAAACTCTTCTCAAATCTATAATCCTTGCATGGCTAGAATTCTTCATAATGGTTTTACAATAATGAAAGTATTCATTGTACTGACATTACAAATGGACGATGCATGGTTTGTCACAAACCTGCAACTGTTAAGCATGTTATGTGGAACTACAAGATTGACAGAGACTTTTTGATATGGCTTGTTGTTGAGTACAAGATTCTCTTTGTTGCAGCTCTTTGTTATTAAATGGTTCCTTTTGGGCACAAATAGATAATCTCTAGGAATGAAAAACATCGGAAACCAAATCAGACTAACATACAACTCCTTATGGAAACAATGGTGCAGAACAACCTTCTAATCCAATCCATTTTGGAGAAGTTTCAATTAATAGAATGGAGTTGGCTATGCAAATCTCTAATATGATTGAAATTTTTAGGGATGATGTAGATGCATTGAGATGAGATACAAAATGGACATGCTAACTCTCCTTGCTTATGTAGAGAGGGTGAACCTAGTATGTGGTCACTATATTTTGGGTTCATAATGTATCATTCTTGATTTGCATTTTTCTTATGCAGTAGTGAAATTTCAAATGTATTATTCCCAAGACAAGTGATACAAGGCTGAAGAGTGTGGCCATACCTAATTGTATTATCCTTAAGATTTACCTTCTCTGAATGGATGGCAGGCTCTCCAGTTATAACAACATTGCATACTTTATGTTGTGTGTGATGAGTCATCATGGCCTATATGCACCAAGAGAGAAGCCTATTTCGGAATTATGCTAACAAGAACAATCTGTATAAAAGGAAATATTACTGTGTCTATTCTGAAAGATAGTGTGACATACAATGAATGGAACTGCCCCACATCTGTCATCATGGCCTATATGCACCAGGAGAGAAGCCTATTTCAGAATTATGCTAACAAGAATAATCTATATAAAAGGAAATATTACTTTGTCTAATCTGAAAGATAGTGTGACATACAATGAATGGAACAGCCCCACAACTCCACTTGGATATTGGTTGAATTAGGTTTGTGACGGTAGTCATGTAACTGTAGTATGAAAAGACATAATGCTAATTGACCTAGAGTCTGTAAGAAAAGAGCATCAACCTGTTCAAGGTACACATTACTCTTAAATGCTTGATTAGCTTCCCAAGTACCCGGTTTATTAGCTCATTATACTTTCAACACATTTGAACGGTTCGTGTAATTATAATGGTATTTGCACTTACAAATGCATTATTGCAATCAAAATTAGATGGTAAAGAGTCATGATATTGATAACCCAAAAAATGACATGCACTGTCTAATTTCTAAGCTGTGTATGTCCCTTCTGCAAAACAGAACAATCGTTAATGTTACGATACTTTTGCTAGAATATCATACAAGAATCTAGATTTGTTAGATTATATACAAACTTATTTAGTTCAATAAAAACAACTCTAAAATCGAGACCATGGTAAAAGCTCAAGGTCCTGAAAATATTGGAGGCTTAGATCCCTAGACTACTGGAGTGCATCAAACATATGTTGTTCTAATTCTTAACCAATAAATGTCATCCCACATAGATCATTACAGTATGCCACTTTCTCAAGCATTGTACAAGGTAAGAGAGAAAATCAAACCTTCTGCTTCCCTAGCTCCAAAACTAATTTTGCCAGCAATTTTTCAGTTTCTATTTGAGTATCCAACAAAAAGGAAAATTTTAGTCTATGTGCATAACAAAATGACTATGCCAACACTTTAAATTTGATATAGAACTCTGAGGAAGAAATCATAAACTTTTGATTAGTTTCTTCTCCTAAACTCATATGAACTTTTGAATCATATCATGTAATATCAACTACATATAACAACTAAATTGTCGGTGTTGTTGCTGCTGAACTGCACCCCCTCCTCCTCCTGCTCCTCTAACCATAACGAAAACCATGGGAAACCAAATCAGACTAACATACAACTCCTTGTGGAAACAACGATGCAGAACAACCTTCTAATCTAGTCCATTTTGGAGAAGTTTCAATTAATAGAATGGAGTTGGCTATGCAAATCTCTAAGATGATTGAAATTTTTAGGAATGATGTAGATGCATTGAGATCAGATACAAAATGGACATGCTAACTCTCCTTGCTTATGTAGGGAGGGTGAACCTAGTATGTGGTCACTGTCTTTTGGGTTCATAAATTATCATTCTTGATTTGCATTTTTCTTGTGTAGTAGTGAAATATCAAATGTATTATTCCCATAACAAGTGATACAAGGCTGAAGAGTGTGGCCATACCTAATTGGATTCTCCTTAAGATTTACCTTCTTTGAATGGATGGCAGGCTCTCCAGTTTTAACAACATTGCATACTTTATGTTGTGTGTGATGAGTCATTATGGCAAATATGCACCAGGAGAGAAGCCTATTTCAAAATTATGCTAACAAGAACAATCAGTATAAAAGGAAATATTACTGTGTCTAATCTGAAAGATAGTGTGACATACAATGAATGGAACTGCCCCACATCTATCATCATGACCTATATGCACCAGGAGAGAAGCCTATTTCGAAATTATGCTAACAAGAACAATCTATATAAAAGGAATCTAGAAAAGTTAAGACATTTGTCTAAAAAATAAGAACTAATTCATAATATAAAACTCTAGTGAACCAAATTTCTCCAAATTTACATATTCTTCATTATTTTCAACACTAATAATTGTTTATTTCCATGGAAGAAAAGCTTTTAGCTGTCGAATTTTTCATTTTGAGTTTGAGATTGGTGAATGGGTCCACAGAGCTGATCGAAAAATTTAAACCGGTAATTTTGCATGATGGAAAATTTTCCACAATCCTCTCGAAAAAAATCGTTACCTAATACATATAGTGGCTTCGACGTCAGCCACTCTCTATTGTATCAACAATTTGTGCAGACTAGCTAATGTTGGATATCATTTGGTATATGTCTAGAATGATATAAATCATCGCTAGAATTTGGTCAATATCTAGTGTTCTGAAAAGACCGCGTTTATAAAAATCTTCTAAGACGTAGTAGAGATATATACTGGTTTGGAATACAGTTTTGCGGCATCTCCTTAGGTCAACGTTGTTGGGCAGTGGGTAAAGAATGGGTTATACAAACATAGCTGGTTCATCAACAATGGATGAAATGGAATAAGAAAATTCAGTGACACAGAAGTTCTTGGTTGGTTCACGATCAAAGAAGGATATGGGTTACAAAAATTTGATGCCATAAATTTTCTTTGCACTTTGACAATGACAGAAATCTCCTTTCCATTTATGTGCAAATTCATGTTATCGGATATATATATATATATATTAAAAAGAAATATTTCATCAAAATGCCTTCAAATCTAGAGTACAATGATGTTCTTATTATTTAGGGGATTTGGGTTTCTTCCGGGGAAATTAGAGGAGTAGAAAGTAAAAAAAATTACACATTTTGGTTAATCAGTACAAAACATAAGAAGAAACCATATATGCCAGTAGATTTGTAGACTATTAAGAGTTAAAGGAAATTTTCACTCAAATGGGGAGAGAAAAATATCAAAGTCACATTGAAGATGACCTTCTACATCGGTTAGAATGGGAAGGAAAAGAAGTATCAAAGTCACATTCTCTACATGGGTGAGCCTTGTATCCATCCTATGCATGAAAATATGTTGATTCCTCAACATTCTTTTGATATTCTCCAACTAAGCAAAAACATTGTATCTCTCCACTTGTTTATCATTCATCATCATACCAAGCTGGGTCTTTATCTTCTAGTGTAATGAAATTGACTTGGGGTCTTTGTCTTCCAGTGTAGTGAAATTGAGTTGAGGTATTTGTTTCTCCATCCACTAATATGGCTATGATCGGGAGCCCAACAAGAAATCTCCTCCATTATCTTAGAGTCAGAATAAGATTGCCTCTCATCATCCACCATGGTTTCCAAATTTCTAATTTCTCAAGGGACAACAATGGAATAAGTTTCAACTAAGTCCTGGACAAATGTCTAGGCCTTGCCTTGACCCTATGAGTTGCTTCCGCTGCCACCGCTCCTACTGGATTTCAAATTACATATTATAGATCTGATCAAACAGAACACATACCTACAACAAGAAACAAAATAGGCTCTAACTTCAACATCATGTAGACCTGTTAGGAAATAATCCAGTTCGGAATATAATATAAAGGTTTACAAAGAATGGCTACAAGAATTTCTGGATATTCACAATAGTGATGCGTCCTAGAGGTTCCTTGAAAAGAGAGAATCATCAAAGGAAATCAATAAAATACAATAAGCATCCTTTCATATATCTATCTCAAAAACTTAACCACGAGATTGGCCACTAGAAAAAGACCCTCTGAGCAAATTGGAATTTGCTGTGCCCAATTTTGTCTTGATTAAGTGACCTCTGCTTCCGCATAGCACATGAGTTGATTCTCTAATGACTTTGTCATCCCCAAGCTGAAGAGACCTGCTATGATCATCTTCTCCTGCTGTCTGTGAACCAACATCAACAGCAACAATTAGAGAGGCTCTTTTTTTTTGAACTTGATAGACACTTTTGGATGTTACTGCTTTACACCTTTAATTTTATAAGGCTAGGGCAGCCGCTGGCAATTGTCACAAGATCTTCATCAGATATTGGGAAATTTTTCATGTATGACAGGATTCATCTTTGCAGGAATTGAAATACCAAAGGCCAAGAAAAAAGAGAGCATGAGATAATATAGAAATTAGATAAATTAAGCATAGCCAAAAAAATTCTACATGTATAGAGACAAGTGCAGAATGCAACTGAAACAAGTCAAAAATTTAATTAAGATTGTTAAAAATCACCAACCCAATGGAAATGGACCTAAACGCTGTAGCCAAAACTTTGAATGCCGGCTGACCAATTATACAAGGAAGAATCTTCAAAGATAGGAATTGCCTGCTTACTAAAAGATGGTGAAATGCACTGAGATGCATGGATCTATTCTGGAATTTAATTTTGTTTTGGGCATTGCAAGGAAGCCCTAAGATACATGACTGAGTTTCATAAACAGACAATAGTGTTCTGGAAATACAATATGAGGTACTGGATTTCAAATTACATATTATAGATCTGATCAAACAGAAACATATACCTACAACAAGAAACAAAATAGGCTCTAACTTCAACATCATGTAGACCTGTTAGGAAATAATCTAGTTCGGAATAGAATATAAAGGTTTACAAAGAATTGCTACAAGAATTTCCGGATATTCACAATAGTCATGCATCATAGAGGTTCCTTGCAAAGAGAAAATCGTCAAAGGAAATCAATAAAATACAATAAGCATCATTTCATATATCTATCTAAAACTTAACCACGAGATTGGCCACTAGAAAAAGAACTTCGAGAAAATTGGAAGCAGCTATGCCCAATTTTGTCTTGATTAAGTGACCTCTGCTTCCGCATAGCACATGAGTTGATTCTCTAATGACTCTGTCATCCCCAAGCTGAAGAGACCTGCTCTGATCATCCTCTCCTACTGTCTCTGAACCACCATCAACAACAACGATTAGAGAGGCTCTTTTTTTCTGAACCTGACAGACACTTTTGGATGTTACTGATTTACACCTTTAATTTTATAAGGCTAGGGCAGCCACTGGCAATCATCACAAGACCTTCATCAGATATTGGGAAATTTTTAATGCATAGCTTCTTCAATACTATGAACTTACCTGAAATACAAGACATCTCCTTGTCCCCAACACTATCACTGTTGCAGAGTGGCATTCTTTCCAACATAGGGCAATTGGAAGCCAAGGCACTCAAACTCTCAACCGATATAACAATGCCCATCAAGACAAGTTCTTGCATCTCATGACATCTATTTGCAATGGACAGTAACCCATTCCTCGACAATTCTTTTGGACTTGCCACTATCAAGGTGCACCTTTTTCAATTTCCTACATCCATTTTCAACTGCATAAATACCTCAATCAGGACAATCGGACACCCTGCTCATATAAAATACTTCTATCTTTGAGCACTTTGAAACAACCATCAAACCTCTATCACCTAAATGCATGTTTTCAATTTGCAATTCCATCAGCTGTTGCAAGTTTTTAGTGCTGCTTTCCAACAACTGATCCCAAGACCCTGAATTCTGTGATAAAAATGAGCATCCTTAGACACTTGGATCCCGATAATAGTGGGGCAAATAGCTACCCGTTATAAAGATCTTTAAGGCACAATCGTTGTAGCTTACCTTGCCCTGGCCCTATTCTTTCCGTTTGAACATCTAATATTCTAAGTCTTTTAGCTGTAAGATCTTCCAGTTCTTTGCAATTCTTAAGTATTGAGTTCAAACCCTTCGCTCCAAATCCACGTGACCTACATGAAAATTTCTTAATAGGACCACATACAAGTGAGAAGGACTCTAGACCCTCATCAGTAATCTCGATGTATCCCTTAAGTTTGATCTTCTTGAGATGAGTGAAACTCTTTCCAATTAAAGAAAGTGCCTTGTTGTCAATACTGGGAAATTTTCTGGAGCATTTCAGAGCCAGAAAAGTCACATGTTCAAATCTAGTGATCAGGGCTGGAAGCAAGGAGGAAAGCTCAGTTCGAGCAAGAAGAACTAGGCGTTGCCTGCTTTTCGATTCAATGCGGTGCCATCTAATGCAAACTAGGGAGCAAGCATTTCGATCTTCGTTTGTGAGCTTCTGGAAAATCAAGGCCAAGCATTCATCCGGTAAATATACAATGAGATGCCGCTCTGGATACACACCAAACTGTTCGACCTCGTTCTTCTCCAAAAAAAGGCCCATTGGTGGAGGAGCTAAAGAAGAGCTGGATTGACCCATCAGACCTAAGAACTCAATCAGAAAATATTCAATTAGCTTAAGATAAGTTTATGGGTTAAAAAACAGAAGGAAACAAACAAATTTGATCTGAAATTGCGCTTGACCAATTCTTAACCTCCTAACAAAGGGAAAGCTGGATATTTTCAGCAAAAACCTAAATTATGAGACTTGAGGTAACAGTTCCTAACAGTCCAACAAATGAAAACCAAGAATTTTTATATGGTGAATCTCGAGGAGAAGCCCGTGCAAACTCCGACAACGAGAGAGATTGAGGTGCTGGAGATTTGTTAAGAACCCAAAAGAATCAAGCAGTGACTTGATATCTGGGCATCTTACGGTAGCCACGAGAGCCACCACCTCCACCACCGCCCTCGTTTCCTCTGGACTGGGCTGGATTAACAGTGATGCTCCTCCCATCAAGCATCTTTCCATTCATTGCATCGATGGCGTCCCTCATCGATTGCTCATCGTTGAAGGTCACGAAGCCGAATCCACAGGATCTACCGGTTTCCCGATCACTTATAATCTGCAGAAAACAAATCTAGAGACAAACCCTCAGGAAAGAACTTTATTCGTCAAACCCAAAACCCCAAAGAAAACCCTAGTTTTGAGAAACTCTCAGAAAATGATTAAATCTGTGAAAATTCAAAACCCCAAAAGAAAACCTTAATAAAACCTATCAAATTCAAACCCCAAAAATAATAAACCCTAATTATGACAAAATGGACATGACCATGAGAATTCGAGAGATTAATACACAAATAATGGCTTTACCTTGGATTCCATGGCTTCGCCATAGGGGATGAAAGCCTTCTGCAGGCTTCTGTCATTAGTAGACCATGCAAGACCTCCAACGAAGCATTGGTACTCAACATCTGCTGAAGCCATCTTCTCAGAGTGAAGTTTAAGAAAACTTGACAGAACAAGAGAGAGCAAGAAACCACGAACACAGGACCAGAACTAGGACCAGAACTGAAAACGAATAGAACTAATATGAACCAGGGACAAACCACCCCGAAGCCATCTTCTTAGAGTGGAGTTTAAGAAAACTTGACAGAACAAGAGAGAGCAAGAAACCACGAACATAGGACCAGATCCAGGACCAGAACCGAAAACGAATATAACCAATACAAACCAGGGATAGAATGCCCCATAAACAAGTGAGAAAGTAGGGTTTGGGATAGACAGGAATGGCGCATGATAATATGGGCCTTAGATTTGGAGTGAGGTATGGTAAACCATTTCTTCAACAAATTGGTAACCACCTTGATCAAACGACGAAACCTTTTGCAATCGTCTAACATATAATCGTGTGGTGCACAAGATGACAGGTGTGCAGAGAGGGGAGTTCATTTCAAAGGGAAACACCTTACGGTGTAATTAAAAATTAATATTTATAATTGATTTAAAAATTAAAATAATATACATGTTGTACATTTTTTAACCCAGACGATAAAAATCACCAAAATTTGGATGAGCACCATTTGCAAAGGTGTATCCAAATGAGATGAAACGAGAATTGATGGAAAGCTAGTAAAAAATAAAACACTGAAGCAATCATAATAGAAATTCAGAGAAAATAAAAATCTCACAAAATTTTCGGATACTTAACCAAAATAAAATAATAAAAGGTGATTTAGCCAAAATTTACGAAAAATATCTCTATTATTATTATGAAATAATAAGTTAAAAATTTGGGTGTTGTGATTTCACCATAACGATGGTGACACATGAGGAAGAACCATTTATCTCTTGTTAAAAGATGACGAACATCACTTTACCCAAAGGTTATAAGTGATGAATTTTAACAAGCCTTGAAAGAGTAAAATATTTAGCATGGGTCCCACATTAGTGAGTTAAGAAATATAGGTTCAAAAAGATAAGTACTCAAAACAGACTGAGTCTAAAATCATGAATCCAAATTTTGGGAAATATCTAACATTAAAGATTACCTCATATGAGTTGTATAAGAAGGTACATATAGGGAGTTTTTTGATAAATCATATATCCATCGATATGAATGGTATTTGAAATTTCTTTGTTGTTAGCGAGCCTGGTCAATACTCTGATGAAGTTGTCTTTTATGCCATACAAGCATTGCCCTGCTGCCAGCGAGTGTCCATAGCCCTGATGGGTTTAGTTGTATTTCCCATGCTTCCCCTTTTAATCACCATTTTTATAAGCACATTTGCGAACTAAATTTATGATGTACTTGAGTGAAATAAGTGGGATGGTAAGCGCTCATCCATAGCCCCGACAAGTTTACTTATATTTCCCATGCTTCCCCTTTTAATCACCCTTTTGATAAGCGCATTTGCGAGATAAGATTATGATGTACTTGAGTGAAAGAGGTGGGATGGTAAAAGAGACTTATGCTAATGGATATAATACTTCCATAATGTTGACTCCATATCATTTCCTGTGACTATCAACTTAGAGGCTTTTATAAAGTGGAAGGATGTGAGGGATCCATTGAGTTAAACTCAAATCAGTTCTTTCCTTAAAAATATGAACTATATTACTTTGAAAGGATACGTGTTCCTCCATGAAAAAAAATTCAAGGCATGAGAGATTTAGAATTCCATAAAAATACCCCTTGAAGGTAAATAAAACCCATTGAAATAGACAGAGTACAAATTTCCCATGTATGTCAACCAATGTTGGGTGAAAACAATTATTTCCAAATAAATATTGACGAAATCACCAAAATCAAAACCATGACCAATAGAGAAAAGGAAAAATAAATTCAAACTAAAGTGAAAGAAGAACTCAACAAAATCCAAAAATGTCAAACGAGGAAAGGAGAACTGAAAGACAAGCCCAAATTAAAAGAAAACCTCAACAAGACTAACTATAAAAATGTCTCAACAAAAAGTAAAATAAGAAAAACATGAGCGTTTGTTTTATGTTGAGATTTTAATGAATTTTATCTTGCATAGTTATAAGTAATTAGGCTCTACCGTAAGGTGAATAACCATCATGAGATAAAATTAAGCCAAAAGAGAAGCTTCTACCATTTGCTAATTATATTGTTTCAAAGAAAAGGCTACATGAGAACATCTTAATAATTATTTTAATCAAAATCAATGCATGTGAAATAAATTGAAGTTCAGGGACTCCCCAGTTTAGTTGATTTTATGAACATTATAATTGCTCTCCAAAACTCAAAAGTAAGCAACAAGGAGAATGAGTGCCAAATTTGAGCAAGCAGGGGTGCAAAAAAATTCTTGGAGACCTGCAAAATAGAGTTTATATATCGACAAAACTAGAGACAAAACTGAAACAAAAATGCAAAGAAATAAAAAGGATGAAAATGGGCATATGAGACTACTATTTGAAGAATTTTATTTGATTTTTCCTTAAAGATGTCAATTTTCCCCAACAAAGATAGCTTCTTCTTTTGATTGGAATTAAAATTATGAAGAAGTTGTACTTTATGAATTTTTCATTGGCCCAAAATTATCACTTAATAAATATGAACTAAAGAAAGTAGAAAGCTAAAAAAACAAATGATTCATGTTCAAGGAATCTAAAGTAAATAAAATTCATCAGAAAATGGAAATGAAGACGTTTATTAATTACAACGACAATTGTTCTCTTTGCCTTTTATATTTGATATAAACTCCAAGTTTTTCATAAATTCTCAAAACCATGTCCCAACTTATGTAACAATGGTTTGCGAGTATAAAAATATGTAGACTTAAATATTTACATAATAAGTATGGAGTGATATATCAAAAATTCAAACATAAATTGAATGTGATCCATTACCTTTTAATATTCCAAATTTCCTTACCACCGTGGCTGCATTACCCCAGTGGCTGCTCAAGAGTTCTATTTTCTTTGCCTTTTTACCTTTCTCCATTTCTTCAATATGCTGGGGACTCAAACCTCCCTTAAATCGATTTAAGTGAGAAGATGTGGGACCATGTGAGACTTGCCACGTTGGATTTCAAAGTGGAGATATCGAGAAAGGATTTGAATTAAAATTACGATATTCCAATGCCCCAAAATAGAGTGGCATGATATAGATACTACGAGTTACAAAGGCTCCAATATAAATAATTTATTATACACAAGTTTTTGGAAGTTCATTTCTCATAAATTAAAAAAAATAAATTATGATACACTAGACCCCTGATATAGTACGTCCAACTAGAAATACTTACATATTTAAAAAGGCCTATCAGGAATTTTAGAAGAGGTCATGATATGGAAGACACTGTTAAACGAAAATCTTAATGTGAAACACTGGAAAACTAACCTCATGCTTTTAATTCCTTTGGATTCTCGGGAATTTAATTTCAGGAAAGATAATTCTCATAATGCTTATTAAAAAGAGTCCTGATATAGTACCTTCGATATAATACGGACCCGAGAGTATGAGAAACCAATTAGAGGCTCTATATCATTTCAGGAGGAAGAAATGTGACAAAGGTGGAAACAAGATGAATGAATGTAGTGCAAAGATTCAAATCAACCCGAAAAATGTATGATTCAAAATGGAAAAGGTAAAATCACATATAGGATCACTTTTACAACTGTTAAAAGATTTTTTTGTGCGGTTTTCCTATGCCTATGGGCCTTCTTTAATTAAACATTTAATAATGCGAGAAGTTTTAAACCCATGACAAATCTGAACAAAAATGAGCCAAACATTTTATTTCAGCTGCATCAGTGAGAGACAGAATATGATTATTGAATCATCTCACAAATTTGTAAAGAAAGGAAAAATGATGAGAAGAACCAATACATAATAGAAAATTTTTGATGAGAAAGAAAATACTACCGTAAACATGTTGTTGACTCATAAAAAATTGGCTGCTTGCTTTGTTCTTCTACCTCTATTATTAAAGGAGAAATAAACAAAAGACAAAAACTAACTAAACTAATACTACTCCTAACTGAATGGAAGGAAACATGGCTAAGTATAGTCATACTTCCAATATAATGTATAGGTCACATATTAGTAATAAAAATGCAATTATAATAAGTCCAACAGAAATAAATTTGAATGCAGTATGTACATTTATTGCTAACATGTTTATAAAAAGCATTTTATTTACAAGAATTCTCTCTGGGAAATTTTCCTCCAACCAAATCTCTATGGGATCATAAAAATAAGGATGAATAGTTGATAAAGAATATAAAATGCTAAATTAAAGAGAAGTTTAACAACATAAAACAAGTCATTATAAAACTATTAGTAATCTTTTGTGAAAATGAAACTTCCAAACAACTTTGAAATGGATTAATGAAGTGTGGATGGAGGCTTAGTGCATATGTTAGAATATCTTCCATTGGGTTAGAGAGCTACTCACATTGGGTCAATGCACTCACAAGTGTTGATTCAAGTTGAAGACACACTCTAGAAGGAAACATAAGCTGATAAGATATGACCATGAAATGGAATTGGAAGATAAAAAACTCTTGATGGACATAATTTATCTCTTGTGATTCATTTTCACATTCTAGTAATGTATATTGCAATTTTTAAACACTTAATTGCTTAATATGCCAGCAAATGACATTTAAAACAAATCTGAAATCAAACAAAATTAATGAAGGAAAAACAATGACATCACCTCATAATTTACAATATTGTTACAATTAATGTTACATCATAATTGAGATTGATTTGAAACAATTTCCTTCTCACAAGCACTAGCCAAAATAATAAAATTAGAATGATCATCGAAATCAATGTGTGAAAGAGGGAAAAGGTCAATACTATGAATATAAGCGAGAACTTGATCATCATAAGAATCATAAATTAGGATGGATTCTTGAATGTTGAAATCATGAAAATGATTAATTGTTTGAAAATGAGAATTTATTGGAACAATTTTTGAATTGAAGTTTTATTCATTCTTGAATATGATTTGAATTTGATCACGAGGAGTTAATGGAGAGAAAGATAAATTGACATCCTCAATGTCAAAGTAATCATCATAAATGACTTCATGATAGTTATCAAAATTCTCTTCATTCACATATGATGCATCAAAACAAGGAGTATTGAGCACATTTTCATCTATGTTGGAAGAATGATCAATAACTGCCTCTCTATCTTGACAGCAACAAATTGGAAATTTTATTTATATCAACCTTTCTGTTTTTTTGAATAACATTGATGCAAAATGAAGATGAATTTATATTAGCAAAAATATTGGGATAAAGAGAGAAATAAGATTATTCCATTGCAAAATCTTATGTTTATTCCATTACAAATTTCAAATTCTCGATCATCCATTTGTCTACTTATGATTTATTGATGACTGTTGCTTTACTGCCTTGAATTTTGTACTTGATCATCATGATGAAATTCATAAATTTTTGTAGCTAATTCCATATTATTGTGATCTTCAATTTCTGATTGTGCTTGTTGATTTATTAATTGATTTTCTGAATTTATTTCATGTTGATTTTCAGATTTTGAGGCAACTATTTCTTCAAGTTTGTTGCTGATATCTTCTTGTAGTTGATTACCAAAATTTTCCAAGCTTTGTGATTGAGATTCATTAGCATGTAGGAGCATATCATGATCATCATTAATACTATAAGAGGTGTGCACCAAATGAAGGAATTTATCATACATGGCAAAGGCAACTTCGTCATGATTAGTATGCACCTCCATATCAGAATTTTCGTTCATGTTAATAGAAGCTAAAGAAGATTCATCAAAGCTTGAAATTGTTTCATATGGATTAGGAATGCAAGGAAAAGAACAAACACATTCAAAACATTCCATCAATTTAATATCTGAAGGTTTGTCCTCAGTTTTGAATCTTCAGCGATTTAATCGAAATCTAACAGTAAAATCTATGAAAGATTCATTTTCAAACCTTCATAAAATTTTCAATTTCATCACATACCTATTAATAATCATAACCATCAAATCCATAAAGGAAATTTGTGATAAATTGATCCCAACTATGAATAGAGGCAACTGGAAGAGATTGACAACATTTTTTGTTTTTTCCCAAGAATGTAAGAGTAAAAATTTTGCATAAATTACCTTCATCAATATCATGAAAAGTAGAATTAATTTTTTTTTTGAATAAATTGTAAGGCATGGTAAAATGCAGAAACATTGTTCTTATCGTTAACTTTTACCTTTGAAAAGTGTCTTAATATTTCTGGTGGGGTATTGGTGGATGCATGTCCATAGATACAACTCCAAGTGGGAAGTTTTGGAGGAGCCATTGTGATGGAATACAAACTTTAAAATACAAAAACTCCAAAAGACAACAAGTCGCCAGGCCCCCCTTCTAGCGCCAAAAATTTTGATGGTAAAAAAATGAACTTATAAACATGTAAGGGAGACCACCCAGTCAGAGCCCAAATTAAGCTCTTATTCATTTGGTGTAGTGGTTTTGATAAGAGGAGTTCCCGAAATAAGGAGGTGGGATAAGAGGCTTTTCCTGAGTTTCATTTCATAGAGGAATTCAAATAGAAGTTAAGAAAAGATGAAATCTTGAAATGCCGAGATGATGATGAGGTATGAGATAGGATTTGTGTCAAGATATATTTTAATACCAAGAGTGATCGAAGCATCAGAGGTATGCCATTGAAGCGACACATTTTAGAGGCCTATTTAGAAAAGAAAGTTATGAAAAGAACGATTACCGAAATGAGGTGGAGAGAGGTAAGTGAAGTGATGAGGTGAGATAAGAGGGAGGAGAGGAATGCTATGTAGAGTGGGTCTTTCTCTCTATAAACTACAACCATTGTATAATGTTAAATGAAAAAGAACTACAACCACTTTAGAATTAGGATTTCAGATCTCATCATTTTTAAGTTTCAATTAAAATAAACTTCCGAAATTTGGATTCCGATATTTCCAGAATATATATTTGTTCTCGGATACGATGGTTCTCTAGGATTGCTAGTGAAAATTAATAATTTAGCTAAACGTTAATTACAAATTAATATTTACAATTTATTTAAAAATTAAAATAATATACATTTTGTACATTTTTTAGCCCAAGCGGTAAAAATCTCCGAACTTCAGATGAGCACCATTTGCAAACTGTGTATCCAAATGAGATGAAATCAGAACTGATGGAAAGCTAGTGAAAAATTGAATGCAATGAAGCAATCAGAATATAAATCTAGAGAAATGAAAATATCATGAAATTGTGAGCATCACCCAATGCAATGAGTGCTAAGTGAACTATTCAAAAATCATGAGAAATTAGTCAGTTACGACTACCTCTCATGGAAATGGTCATACGTGAATGACTTACTTAACACAGTTGAATCCCAAAATGATATCTAACAAAAGAAAAATATTAAAAGGTGATTTAGCCAAAATTTATGAAAAGGGTCCCCCTTATTATTATTATTATGAAATAATAGGTTAAAAATGGGGGTATTGTGATTTCACCACAATAGAAGGCATACAGATTTATGATTAGATTATTGTCATGCAGGAGATTATCCACTCGCTTAGAAGTCAGAAAAAATCAGGTATGCTACTTAAATTGGATCTGTCTAAGGCGTATGATTGGGTGAGATGGGATTATTTGCTACTAATCCTGGATGTGTTTGAGTTCTCGTGGCAATGGATATCTTGGATTCAATCTCTCATTTCATTGACATTATTTTCTATTTTGATCAATGTATCACCTTTTTCTACTTTTAATTCCTCTCATGGTCTCAGATAAAGAGATTCCTTATCACCTTTTCTCTTCATTCTGATAATGGAAGGGCTTGGAAGATATTTCGAGAAAGCTTATTTTAGAGGGATTCTTTGAGGATTACAACTCTTTGGTACAAACCTCCCCATGAAACAACAACCATTTGTTGTTGATGTCGGCCTTGTTGGGAAACCAAATTTTAGGGAGGTGAAAGAATTCCACTGAGAGCATACCTAAGGCCTAATACGCAGGCTAGAAAACACTAGCTCTTAGTGGAAGGGCCTTCATATTTCCCTCTTTTCTCTAACACATAAGAGACTTTGGAGAATCTACTTAATTCTTTCCTGTTTGTAGTCAGAGTGTGGGATAACATTCTCTTTCTTTTTGGTGTCGGTAATATAGGCATAATGATTTGGTTGACTCACTATTGCAATGCAATTGGAAGTCTTTTAAAAATCTTGTTGTCTGCAATGTCTGGTGTTTTGATATTTAATTTTTACTATGGAATGTATGGAAGGAACAAATAATCACATTTTTAGGGATAAGAAGAAGGGGGTTGCAATGGTAAATGGCTTTGTTCTTCAAAACATTCACGAAACCATTCTAGCTGCCCCTTGGTTTGCAAATGATTGGGAGGGACAATCTTGAAGTTCTCATACCATCCAGTTGAATTTGCAACAAAGTATGTCCAAGTCTATTACCAAGAAGGATCCAAGGATGCTGTCTTCCTCCAACTCTTCATTTTCCCTTCCTCCTCCTGGTTTTCTCAAATTAAGTTTCAATAATGCTTCTAAAGGTAATCCAGGAATCGGTGGTTTTGGTGGGGTCTTCTGAGATTGGAATAATATGATAGTGCATCTTTTTTCTCATAGTTGTGGGTTTACTAGTAATAATTTGGCAAAATTTTTGATTCTAAAGAAAGGGCTTATGTTAGAAATTAGGGAGGGTTTTCTCTTACTTAAGGTTGATGGGGACTCTTAGACAGTGATTAAGTGCCTTCAACACCTCCTCCGTGGGAAACCATTAGAGAAACTGATAGGAAGTTGGCATTTAGAGGGTGTTGTTGGGCATATCAGTCTTCTGCTTCCTAAGGTGGATTATGTCATGACTACCCACACTAGGAGAGATGGGAACATGGTGGCTAATTTCATGGTGAATTTAGGATGTAATTTTTGCGATTTGATGTTGGATGTGGGTTGGCCTCCTCAAGTCTCGACTGAAGACCTTCAACAACTTCAAGCATTGTTGGTTAATGATAAGCAATTCCCCAATGAGGGTGTTAAATTGGGCATTAATGGGGCCTCCTCGTAAAGGAGAGCTCTCCCTATAGGTGTTTCCCGTCTCATTATGGTGTGGCGAATGGATGTTAAATGATGTTGAGCGGTGTACATCAAAATGTGGTGTTTTAAATGTCGAAGTAATGGTTTGGGGTGGCAGAAGTCTATCTCTCGTGGGAAAGGAGGCGAGGTGCAACCCTCATCTTCTGTCACTTGGTTTCATTAAGTCCTGTTGATAGCGACAAGTAATTGACATGTTTGTGTGCTTGCGTCCCTTTAGGTTCAAGTGTTTATTCCTTCTCCTTTTATTGGCTTGGAGGTTTTGCTTTGCTACAGTGAGGTATCTGTCTCATGCTTTGGCTAATGTCTCTATTTCTTGTTAATTGGGTTATGTTCCAATTTGTCTTTTTTTATAATAATATTAGTGTTTAGTATGCCCGTATATTGTCTTTCAAAAGAGTGATATGGGATTGTAGCTAGTGCTTTCTCTTCGTTTCTTTGGGTCTAAACCAATTTATATTTAGTTTAAAGAAGCGTGATGTCTAGGTGATGGTTTTGTTGGTTGTCAATTTGGTTCATTTCAGGGAATTCTTCATCCCATTGTTTAAGTTAGGAAATCTCTTGTTATTTTGTTTCATTTTGGAATTATGTGGGTTTCACAGTGTTGTGGGGAAGAAAAGTGTTTATGTTGTGTCTTTGGGTATTGAGATCTTTCTCTGTTAGACTTTTTTTAGGGGTATTGGCATTCTATGTCTTTGGTTTCCCTGAATTGGGGTATTTGCTCAAGTTAGTCCTTTAGAGTGGCATTGGAGAGATGATATTATGGTTCTGAGAGAAGGAGTGCAAGGGTTTGTTGTTTGTCTGATTTCTTCTTTTGCAGGACATGGATTATGTACTTGTATTGCTTGTTCTCATGTTATAGTCACTATGGCCTCTCATTAGCAAATGATGAGTAGAAGGGGTGGTTTGGGAAATGTTGGTGTTAAGAGAACTCGACCTTTTTCATTCGACTCTATGGGCACCTTCTTTGACATTGTTCCTCTTAAAGTTAGGAGGGAAAATATTCTTCTGGAGGCAACAGAAACTGAGGACCACTCATACCATTTCGACTCTAAGCCTCAATTGTCAGGTGGACAAATGAAAAGGGTTTTGGACCTGATTATATTTCACAAGAAAAGGTTACATTTATTGTATTCTCTAGCTTTGCACCAACAAACAGATATTTTGTTACAAATAATATTTAAAGACAAGCAGGTTGAACAATATAATTTGTTTTTTGGGTTGGAAGATGTTAAACGTATGTTGTGAAATGTTTGTTTCTGTCTTGATAATGTTGATTCATGATTGTCAAGGGTGGAGAATTTTCTGGTTTCAGATTCTGCCTATGGTGACTTGAATGACCCTCCTAGGGATCCAACTTCTCCTCTTGTGGATTGTGTGCAAGACTTGACCATTATCTCTTTTGACCAAGATTAGATCTTAGGTTCATATGTTTTTTTGTTGATATTTTGTTAGTTTCATTCTAGTGTTGTAGAAGCTATCATCAAGGTTTTACAATTCTTCACGGGACAACATGTATTGAGGTTCAATTGGTCTCTCACTGCACTTGTTTTTGGGTTGAAAATATCTTCAGCCTCTGGGTTGACACTTGAGGGCTTACTGCAGTGCCTTAGCTCCGACAACC
The DNA here is from genome assembly GCA_000404065.3 of Pinus taeda. Classification (NCBI taxonomy): domain Eukaryota; kingdom Viridiplantae; phylum Streptophyta; class Pinopsida; order Pinales; family Pinaceae; genus Pinus; species Pinus taeda. The sequence goes on along the minus strand of APFE031214240.1, from coordinate 60,952 downwards.
ATATGTGTAACAGCTGACACATTGCTGTGCGACATTGTTTGTAGGCAAGTGTATCTTTGTTGAGCCATGGTGTTCCGAGTTGGTTTGTTGTGCCTATCTCAGTTGTATGCTATGACCAAAAATAGGGTTGATTGTGGAATTCACTCTTGACATCTTGGCTTGGGTTTACCTGCGTTATTTCATTTTGGGAACAATCCTAGCAAGTTGGAAAATTTATACCTCTGATTCTAGCTATTCTCTTGGTTCAAGTTCTACTATTGTTGCATCTCCTTTTAACTGTTCTCTCTCTACAACGAAAGTGCACACTTATTCTACTGTTGTAGCCCCAATTCTTGTTTATATGGGGGATGATGCATCTATTTTTGTTGTCGCCATATTTTTCAATATTATCTTCATTCACTGTTGTTATGAGGACGACTCTTATAACCCCTAGCTATGTTTTGTAGTTTCTCTAGTTTGAAGGTTTATCATATACTCCTCTTGTTTTAATTAATGGAAATTCAGTTGTGGTTTAAACAAAAGCAGAAAACAAAATAAAAAATTTAAGGAATTGCTATTAGTTGAGTAATAATTATAATTGTTATATCAATTCTAATATGAACTTAAGAGTGTAAAACATTGAAAATAATTTTTATCCTACTTAATTAATACAAAATATAAAAAATTCTCAAGTTTATAATTTTATTGAAAAATAACCAATATTTTTTTATTTTATTTTAAAAATCCACATGTATTTAATCATAAGATAATATTACGTAGAATATTAATTATATTAAGAAAGTTATATATTACATTTATAAATATAAATAATTAATATTAAAATTTTGTTTTAATCATAATATAATATATATTTTTTGTTGTTAGGTTGTGACTCTAGAGATGACTGTAGGCTTAACTTTTTGTTTGATTAAACACTCAAAATTACTTGGGGATTGCATTCAACCTGGGCCACACCAACCTTTAATATGACTAGATTTTTGCCCAAAAAGTTTCTAACTTGTGACCTTCACATCACAAAGTTACTTAACAATACACCCCATCACTATCTATTCTACACTCCATGGGTTAATTATAGTATAATATTATGTAAAATATTAATTATATTAAAAAGTATAATATTTTTTCCCCACAGAAAAATCGTAATTTTCTATTATATATGGAAAATTACATGTTGTAGATGCTTGTGGCATATGCTATATGTGTGACCGTAGTCATCCAAAAAATATATAAGTTTGTACATGATTACCCATTTAGGGTGGACCTTCAAGGTTCAATAAAAGTTATACAAAAATTTACAAAATTTCAAAATTGCTTTGCTGTAGATTTTCTGCTAGTTTATGCATCGAATAATCTATGATAAATTAGGGCCTTTCGGCCCACTGCTGCATCTGATCTATATAGGGTCTGGCCTATGATAGTACTGATAGGCCTGTTCCTATCTCTGTTCCTGAATCAACCATTCATCCTAGGTTGACGCGCTGTTTCTTTTCAAAACTTGATCCACAATTTTGTTACACTCCTTGTAAATATGAATACATGTAATCTGATCAAATTGTGATTATAAAAACAATGCATCATCCAAAATGTTCCTGAGTGAATGAACCTGGAATGCAAAGGTGCAATTGAACCAATTGATAACAATCTTAGAGTCCCCAAAGATCTGAATGTGTCTACAGTTATGATTATGTGCAAAATATAAAAGATGACGAAACGAGATGAGCTCAACAAAGTTGTTCGTGCTAGCGCCCAGGACCATACGAATGCAAAAGGAATGAGTATCAGATAGGTGAAGCAGGATACCCCCACACCCCTGGTCTTAGGCAGAACCATCAAAGTAGGCCCATGTGTGCTCATGGTCAATGACTTCAGGGATGATAGATCAAGAAGGGGTGGGTTGTTCATCCTTTGGAATTTCATTGAAGTTGTCGCAGATCCTAGAAATAATCAGTGACCATCTGATATGCATGTTGTTGAAAACTATTTTGTTCCTGCTTAACCAAATATTCCAACAAATGATCAATGGAAGATTGCAGATTTTCATAGTGGGGGAAGCATTCCACCAGTTGTTCCATGCCTCCTTGATGTTGTTTCCTTCCCATCTCTGAATGATATTTAATGCAGATAGTACCTACTCCCAAACTTGACGAGTGGTTGTGAAAGACAAGAATAAATGATCATTTGTTCCCTCCTCTCGGTGACATGGCACACCAAGATAGGCCCTAAAAGGATATTTTCATGAGATTAATGCCTGTAGGTTTCTTGTTCATGATGATGTTCCACATGAAGAGGCGCATACGGAGGTGGGGGGGGGGGGTTGCCTTAATTTTCCAGATCGTGCGCCACCAATTTTCCAGTACATTGGTCTTATGAGCAGCATGGATGATAGGGTATCCCTCTTTTGGTGAATATACTCCATGTGTTGTCGAGGCCCAAATCAATTCATCATCATCATCCCTTGTTCGAACATGTGATTCTAATAATGCACTAGTGTATTGCCTCCACTCCTGTGCCCACTGATCAGGGATACCGAGATTCACTGTTGTTTTCCATACTTGTTGAAATATGGATGAATTCAACTGATCCACAATATGAGCTATTGTGACGATGCCTCTGTTGTTTAGAAATGCAATCAATTCCGGAGGGAGTTGGTACATATTGCCGCATCCAATCCATGGGTCGACCCTAATACGAACTGTTGTACCATTGTTAATTCACCAAGTTAATCCACTCCTGATGATGGGGAGAGTATGCAAGACAACTTTCCAAATAACAGATATACCATGTTTGTTCCAAGATGGTAATTGAACATAATCCATGAGATTCTAAGGCCAAATATATTTATAAGTGACCACTTACGTCTGTAGGCTTTTAGTCTTTAGGAGGAGCCATCCCAATTTGGCAGCCAATGCATGTGCAAAAGTTGGGAGATCTATGAGGTCCCATCCCCCCCATTTTTTTGGCAAAGTAATATGGCTCCATTTGACCCAGGAAAATGGCTTCCCTTCCTTGTGCCCCTTCCAGAGGAAATTGTAGAAGATCCTCTATATTCTAGATAGTATGCCGTGAGGGATCCAGGCAAGTGACATCCAATAAACTAGAGTGGCTTCAAGAATGAATTTAATAAGAACCAGATGCCCTGCCCTGGATAAGAATCGATGGCTCCAGTTGTTCATCCTTTTTTCTACGTTGGCCACCAACTGGGTCTAGTAAGCAATTTTGCATCCATGTGATTTAATACAAAATCTCAGATATTTGAAACTCTTCTCCAACTGAATACTTTGGAAGGGAAACTTTAGATATGCATGACGATGTTCCCGTGGAAAGCAAGCCAAGAAGATAATGGTGGAATTTGGTCGGTTAATTTCCATCCCCATTGTTGTACCAATTAATCGCATTACATCAGATAGAGTGTTGTAGTCATGAATTCCTCCATTGATAAATATGAGCACATCATCCACAAAAAGGAGGTGTGTAAGGATACATTGATCCATGATTTTGAGGCCCTACAACCTCCAACCCTTTTTTCATGTGAAATCAACCTGCTTAATCGCTCCATGACCAATAGGAAGAGGAGTGGGGAGAGTGGGCATCCCTGTCTAAGGCTCCTATATGCATGGAAGAAGTTATAAGCAGAGCCATTAATAAGTACGCTGAAAGAGATAAAAGTATTACAACACATAATCCATCGAATGAAGGGGATAGGGAATCCAATGTGTGTTAAGAGCATCTTGATATATAGCCAACTAACTCGGTAAAATGGCTTTGAGAGATCAATTTTGAGTATGTCTCCTTTCAGATTCTTCAGCTTGATAGAATGGAGGGGTTCCTGGGCGGTGCCAATGGCTTCATGGATCTGTCGATTGCGGAGAAAGGAAAACTGTTCAGAGGATATGTTATCAGAGAGGATAGGCTTGATACGATTTTCTATGATCTTAACAATAATCTTGTACATACAGTTGTAAAGGGAGATGGTCCAGAAGCCATTAAAGGATTGAGGGGAGTCCACCTTAGGTATGAGGGCAATGAAAGTAGTGTTGATAGCTTCATACATTCTCCCAATAGATCTGTATTCCTCGATAACATTAAGAAGGTCTGATCTGATGGTTTCGAAGAAAGATAGGTAGAATTCCACCGAACAAACATTCGACCCAGGACTTTTTTCCTTCTTGAACCATTTCAAAGTGTTCTCCAATTCTCCCATAGACACAGGCTTGATAAGATCCTCAACAGAGTTAGGATCCACAAATCTAGGGAAGTGTCCAACTATTCAAATAATTTCTACAAGTGATGCTCCGAGGGGGAGCTTTGAAGAGTTGTTGAAAGTGTGAATTCCCCATGTGTGCCAACTGATGAAAGGTATGAGACGGTTTCCCTTGTTCAGTCAACATCTTCTAAATGGTATTGTTGACCCTCCTCCCCTTGGCAAAGTTATGAAATAATTTTGTGTTGTCATCCTCAGCTTGTAGCCAAATAGCTCTACTTCTGAGTCTCCAAGTCTCCTCCTGATCTAGCAGAATCTTGGATCTCTATGCTTCCAGCTCAGAAAATCTGGCCTTTGCTTCAATAGAATTGTACCCCCACCTTGGTCATCATTTAGTTCAGAAATCTGGTGTTCAAGATCGCAGAGAGTCTGATCATCCCTAGATTTCTTGGCTTTGGCCCAGGATATGGAGAGTCTTTTAAGATTCATGAGGTTTCGATAGAAACCCTCTGCCATATAGTGATCATTTGATAGGGAGTGATCTCTCTAATACTTAGTAACTAACCTGTGATAATCGAGATCCTTGAACCAGGTCAAGTTGAATTTGAAGGGGGCTTGGGCTTTTGTGATGGGTCAACCAGCTCTAGATAGATGGGGGAATGATCCGAGATCCCATAGAATCCCACCCACTGTCTGTAATTTGTGAAAGTAGCTAACAAATCTTCTTTGATGAGGAAACGGTCCAATATTCTCCCCAATGTTGCATCTCCAATCATCCTATTATGCCATGTAGGCATATTTCTATTCATAGGGATATCAATAAGGTGGTGATGCTCCAATAAATGATCCAGTTAATCTGAGAGTGGATCCATCTGTGAATGATGACTCCAAGATTCTTCATGGCCAATGATGAAGTTAAGGTCTCCACCTAGAATGGTAGTGTTATTTATCAGGGAGAGCCCTAATAGGTTGTTCCAGAATTCCAACCTATTGTGATTAGGAGCATAAATATTGACAATGCGAAGATTCCTTCCCAGCTCCGAGGAGAAAATGTCCATTCCAAGGAACCCATGACCTCCCCAAATAGATATGGGGTTAATGGTACAAGAATTTATGCCCAATGATATTCCCTAGATCTCCCAATGACATCTAAGGAATGGAAGCACCAGCCAGGCATCAAAGACAGAAGAATTTGGGTAATATGCTCGACCATCCCTAGAGTCTCTTGTAAAAAAATAATGTCACAAGGCCCAGTGTCCAAGAGCCTCTTGAGAGCTAGTTTTTTAGAAGGACTAGCTAAACCATTGCAATTAAAAGATAACCACTTCATGGGGGAACCGAAGCTAGTGTTTTCTTTGCTCTAAGAACCCTATCAATGGTTTTCTGTCTGCCTAGGGCCACATCGACCCCTGCAAGTATAATGGTTCTTGAAATATTAGAAGGGCGCCCCCGAGAGGGTTTGGCCTCCACTGTCGAGGAAGTGGTACCTAATCGAATCGAATCAAGTAAAGTAGGGGTTTGGGATTAGACATTATATGAATGTGAATGAGAAGAGATGGTAAGCTCAGATGGATTGGATGGTCCATAACTATAGACAACAGGGTGGTGGTGGAGAAAATAGCTAGAGGAGGATCAAGCGGGAAAGTGACAGGGGAGGAGTTCAAGCTAGGGATGGATGCAAAAGCAGACAACGAATACAATAAATTACTAATTAATGAAACATAAGAACAAGGAGGAGGAGATGTACCCCTGGAAAGAGCAGACACCGCAGCAATCCGGGATCCCATCATGGGCGGGGAGATAAGTTGAACTTGGACAAATCTAGATGCCCAAGCTATGTCCCCAACCATATCCAATGGACTAGCATGACAAGAAGGTTGATCTTCCACCTGAGGTTCATTTGGTTGTTGATGCAATTTTCCCTTTGTTGATGGGGGAGACGATGTCGAAACAAGAGGAAATTTCTTGTATAGGTGCCCAACCTTGTGACATCTTTGGCACCTGAAGGGGACACATTCATAATCAAGGATTTGCTTGCGATAAAAATTCCTCTAGTGAAGGGTGATATTCTCCTCCAATTCTTCCCTTGTATCCAGATGGACCAGGATGCGCGCCATGGACTTGTTGCCTGAAGATTCGTATGTCTTGTCATGATCCAGATAGGTGACCAGAGAATTACCAATGCGAATGAACACATTCTCCAACTAGAAGTGCAGTGGAAGCCCCAAAGGACGAACCCATATCAGTCCTGCACCTAGCTATTCCCTTTCTGGGTCGAATAGGGGGCTCCATCGTTTTAGCAGCACTGAGGCAAGCTCTATATGCCAAAAACATGAGAGGATCCAATCTGTATATTCCTCTCTGTGGAAATTGAGAAGAAACCACTCGAAGGTGAGATCTGTGATCAAAGGTAGTTATTTAAGAAGGGAACCCCATATTTCCATAGTCCAGAGACGAAGTCGTTCAGCTGTGTAGGTTCATCACCTAACTCGACCCACCAAAACCTTGTTAGCTGTATCCACCACATCTCCCATCGTGAGATCTTCCCCCAACATGAGATTGATGTCCTTGTCTGTCGCTTTGACGCACTTCCCTTTTTTTACTTTGTTGGACCGAGGTGCCATCGGGTGGTCCCAGAAGGGACCCCTGCTACCCTGAAATGCTTCCTGTAGAGAATGGGATGAGCTCTGGGTTTAAGGATCAGATGTTGAAGCAACTCAAAGGGATTGGGACGCTGAGCAAAAGAAAAGTAGGGTTAAGGTTTGGGATGCTTTCGAGAGAAGTGAAGTGGGGGGAGGAAAGCCATGACTATGTGATTCCAATAGTTGAGGGGGTGCTAGAGGGAATAGAGGAATGAGGGAAATTAGGGAGAGGGGAATCAAATGAGGGAGAGAGAGGAATGCAGGCCACAATAAGATTGAGCATTGCAAGGAAAGCACAGGTTAATCCAAACCAGAAGAGATGTCCAAAGCGACAAAATTCGGCTAGTAGGGCACAGATGACCCATGGAGGTCCGTGACAGGGAGCCGATCAAGCTACGAAAAAGGCGTCAAAGAGTATGCGCCAGAACCCGACACAACATGTGGGCACGACCATATTGTCTAGTAGGGATTTGGGTCAGCTAAATAGTCAACAACTTTCGAGTCCATTCCGGCATCGGCGGACGGAATCAAGGGTGCAGTAACTATCGATCAAAGGAGGAAGCGCTTGTTCGCACACCGTAACGATGAAGGATTCAACAAGTAAGTAGCGGATGTGGAGAAATAATGACTACAGGAGGTCATGCGAGGGCTATTACCCTAGACCCCAAGGCACTGCAACACGAAGCTTCGGTGCCATCTCTACCCCATTAAAAAATATAATATTATGTAAAATATTAATTATATTTAAAAATATAATATTATGTAAATATATTATATTAAAAAATATAATATTGTATTTATAAATATAATATATTAATAATTATTTTTTCACTAATAATATATAAAAATAATTAAAAATAATTTTCACTAAATTATATAAAAATATAATAATAATAATAATAATATATATAAAATATATAATATAATATTTTTTTCACCTAAATTATATAAAAATACTTTATTATATCCTTTTAAAAAATTCACTAAAATTTAGGTCTCCCTATTCACCCATTACTAATTAGAATGGAAAATTAAAAACATATTTTTCAGAAAATTAAAAATAGTAAAGGAACTTTATTTAATAATTTAATTCAGGTATGTATTCAAAGTTGGTTTTATATTCTTAATAATACTTTACTTTGTTTTATATTTTTATTAAATATTATAAAAAAAAAACCTTTTATTTCTTAAACAATATTTATATTCATTAAATATTACATTAAAAATACCTTTCACGTCTCTAATAATTCATCACTACTAATTTATGGAGGAAAATGGGAGAATATAGCATGCGTGTCATCATTTCATATAGGTTAGCACGTCATTTTCAACATTTTTCACATTTGCAAAGTTGTCGATGATTAATTAGGCAATTTAAATATATTTTTATAAGAGTAAAAATGATAAAGACTTCTTTTAATAACTTGTTTCATGGTTGTAATTAGTGCATTCGAAATTTAATGTAGTTCTGGAATGGCTTTGAAGAAACCTATCACTTTGAAGTATCTAAATTAAAATATCGAATGATTAGAATATAAAAATTATAGTCGAATTCGTTTTTAAAAAGTTCATATTTTAGTTTTATATTCAATTTAAATATTTAAAATATGTAATATTTTAATTTTTTTCTTAGAAAAAATAACAAATCCTCATTTTTATTTATTAAAAAAAAAAGAAGTTATATTTTGTATATGTTGAACATATTTAATTTATAACGTTTTATGGTTAATAAGAAAAATAAAGCAAGAAATCCACATCACAAAAAAATTAAGAAAGGAAGTCAAAACTCTAGCAAACATTACAAGAAATTTTATAGATAATTAGGAAAGGGCACAAGCCACCTTGATAGCTCACAAGAAACGTCCAAAATTAAGCTTCATTAAAAAATAAATAGGGTAACTAAGCCCATCGATAAATTCCAAGACGACAACCAATTTGGCACTAACACAAACGTCCTTAAAAAAGAAAAAATCGACAACGGAATGAGGCAAAGTGATGAAACATCCAAACACACAAGCAAAAGAACTAGACTTAGAGCAGAACAACAACAACAACACTGACAAAAGCAAAAGAGGCCACAACAACACACATAGAAGGCCTCAAATAGAGCATCCAAACCCGTCGTAGAGAGCCCCCCCAACTAGAAGACGTCGACATCACTAGCAAAGGATGTAACACGCTGACAAATGAAAGGAAAGAGGCATGAACCAGAGGGCCAAACAAATAGGATTTGTTGCCTAACCCTTCACTCCTTCAATTAGGAGATGAAGTTGATGCCCTGTTGAATTTAGGGGATGGGTTGTTTGACACTAGGGATTCATTGGAGGTTTCAAGTCAGAGAAGGTAGAGGATTGAGGAAACTTTTAAGATGTTAAGAGATTTAGTTGGTGGAGATAGGATGGATGCAATTGATGTGTTGGATGAAGCCATTTGACGAGTGAAGAAACTGCAAATGGAGCTTAAGAATTTGAACGAAAGCTATGACATATGAAATATGTTATGTATGGTTTGGGGTTTTTTTCCTAAGTTTTCTAATTTGGCATGGCTAGAATTCTATGTTATTTATAGAGAGGTAATATGGGATGTATTGGGTGGTGGAGGGATTACTTGTTGAATCTGTTTCTCTCCATTTAGATATTTCAATTCTAAATTGTTTATGTACATAGTAAAATCTGAACAATAGTTGTGACATATATGTTATGGCTGGTTTAGGTTGTCTCTCTTTACTAATATGGCGTGGTGAATTCTGCATTATTTGTGGAGGTACACATGGACTTTTTTTGCTGGGAAAAGAATTTGGATATTTCAATTATAAATACTTTGTATGTATAGTATAAATGGAATTCGAGATAGTTAAATTATAACCAATTTATTTCAATATAATATTTAGGCTTTTGTTTTAAACATTGAACTTTAATTTTTATATAACACTTCATAATAGGGTGAATTGAGTTGCACTTGTGGGCTATGAGTTTTATAATTTTACTTTGATTAAATGTGGTTGATATATGTCGATGAAGCGTCAATGGATATGGATTCATATATTAATGTTTAATATTGATATTAGTAAATATATAAATATAATAATAATACAATAATAATAACCCCAAGAGATTATTATTATAAACCCAATGAATTAATATTTAAAACCCAAGGGATTAATATCTAGAACCTAAGAGATTAATATTATAAACATAAGCGATTATTAATATTATAAACCTAAAGAATTTCTATTATAAACCCAATGCATTTATATTAAACCTATGATTGATATTATAAATCCTCTCATTAATAATATACCCTAGGAATATGAACCCTTAGATTAATAAACCAAAGGGATTGATATTATAAACCCAATTCACTAATAAACCTAAGGGTTTAACACTAAAAACTCAAAGGAATAATATTAAACCCAAAGGATTAAAATTGCAAGACTAAGGTATATAAACCCTAAGATGAATATTATAAACCCTAAAATAAACATGATTGATCATGGTTGACTATCGTTGATTTTCATATTGAGACAACCTTTGTCACAATGTGAGGTTGGACCATGGTTGACAATGATTGACCATGGTTGATTTTCGTATTGAGAAAATATTTGTCACAATGTGACGTTGGACCATGGTTGACTATGGTTGACCTGATTATAAGCCCAATGGATTTATATTAAACCATAGGATTAATGTTATAAACCATGGTTGATATTCATATTGAGAATATATTTGTGACCATGGTAGACCTTAATTGACCATGGTCGACCATGTTTGACTAATGTTGACCATGATTGATTTCCATATTGAGAAAATATTTGTCACATACCCAAGGGATTAATATTATAAACCCATGTGATATAAACCATAAGATAAATATTAAAAACACTTAGATAAACATTAAACCCTAACATAAATATTGTAAACCTCATGATTAATATTATAAAACCAAGCGATTAATATTTAAAACCCAAGGAACTATAAACCCAAAGGAATAACATCGAACCCTAGCATTAATATTAAACCATAAGAATACAAACCCTAAGATTAATAAACCCACAAGATTATTATTATAAACCTAAGGGATTAATAAACACAAGGAATTAATATTAAAAACCCAAGGGATTAATATTGAGAACCCAAGAGATTAATATTATAAACGTAAGTTATTATTAATATTATAGACCCAAGGGATTAATAAACCCAAGGAATTTATATTATAAACACAAGGGATTTATAATAAACCCTAGGATTAATATTATAAAACCTATCAAATGTATTATACCCTTAAATTAATAACCCAAGGGATTGATATTATAAACCCAAGACACTAATAAACCCCAAGGGATTAATATTGTAAACCCAACGAATAAAACCCAAAGATAAATATTATAAACCCTAAAACAAACATGGTTGACCATGGTTGATTTTCATATTGAGACAATATTTGTCACAATGAAACATTGGACCATTCTTGACCGTGATTGATTTTCATATTGATAGAATTTTTGTCACAATGTGGGATTAGACCCTAGTTGACCATCGTTGAATTTCATATTGAGACAATCATTATCACAATGTGATGTTGGACCATGGTTCACCATGGATGACCCTGGTTGTCACAATGTGACTGTGGACATCAGACAATCTTTGCCACAATGTGACCACGGTGAACCATGATTAACCATGGTTGATTTTCATATTGAGACAATATTTGTCATAATGCGATGTTGGACCATGGTAGACCATGATTGATTTTCATATTGAGAGAATTTTTGTCACAATGCAACATTGGACACTAGTTGACCATGATTGACCATGGTTGATTTTCATATTGAGATAATCTTTGTCACAATGTGACATTGGACCATGGTTATTGATTGTAGTTGATTTTCATATTGAGACAATATTTGCCACAATGTGAGATTGGATCATGCTTGACCATAGTTGACCATGGTTGTTGAAATGTGGCATTAGACCATGAGATAATCTTTGCCACAATGTGACCATAGTTATTGACCATGGTTGACCAAGATTGATTTTCATATTGAGAAAATCTTTCTCACAATACAACGTTGGACCATGGTTGAACATGGTTGATATTCATATTGAGACAATATTCGTCACAACATGTTGTTGGACCATGATATACCATAATTGACCATGGTCGACAATGTTTGACCAATGTTGACCATGATTGACCATGGTTAACCATGGTTGACCATAGTTAACCATGATTTCTTTCCATATTGAGAAAATCTTGGTCACAAACCCATATTGGGATTATTATAAACCTAAGGGATTAATAAGCCCAAGCGATTGATACTAAAAACCCAAGGGATTAATAAACCGAAGGAATTTATATTATAAACCCAATGGATTTATATTAAACCCTAGGATTAATATTATAAACCTTATCAATAATATTATACCTTAGGAATACGAAACCTTGGATTAATAAACCCAAGTGATTGATATTATACACCTAAGGCACTAATAAACCAAAGGGATTAATACTAAAAACCCAAGGGAACAATATTACACCCAAGGGATTAATGTTGTAAACCCAAGCTATATAAACCCTAAGATAAATATTATAAACCCTAAAAAACACATTGTTAACCACAATTGACCATGGTTGATGTTGAGCTAATTTGTTTACCGAAATTAACACAATTATTTCTTATCAATCCGGGTTGTTTATGCTTTGAGGCAAGTTCACTATATGTGAAGATCAGATGTAATCAAACCTTGAAAGATAAGTTATTCAAAAGCTTAAAGCAA